>APFE031504907.1:341642-540197 GCA_000404065.3 Pinus taeda | reverse complement strand
TATATTATAATGATAGAGAACATGTAACAATACATAGTACAATACTTCTCACAAGTACTCAGTACTATCTCCACCTGCTACACACAAACTAGCTCAGATCTGAACAAGTCACAGGTTCAAATCTCCTCCGCTGTTTGCCTGCGTCCGCTGCGCAATCCAAGTTGAGAATAGATTAGGTCCAAGTTTGAATTCCCTTGGCTTGTACTGCGCAATCCTCATTGGCAATCACAATCAATTATTGTGCGAATCTCATGCACAGCTATAGTCATAACTGATAGCAGTCTCACCCTTTCACCCACCTCTAACACTTGTCTCCACTGAACTGTCCATGCACTGAGTTAACTGATGTATTCTTTAGTTTATATATGAGTTAATAATTAGTGAATTAATTAATAATTAATTCACACCACTCATCACTAGTGTATTTGGCAGTTAGACTAAATACAACTAGTTCAACTGAGTCAAATTGAACACAACTCCATCAACTCCTCAATCAACTCCACCAAACTCAATCACTTGAGTTCTAAATGAAGTCCATCATGAAATAGCTCAAATAACGCATAGGAAAAGCGTATTTCCTTCTGGCAGTTGCATGTGCCACATCCGTAGCTCGAACTGAAGTGCTGCAAGAGGATAAGATAATGTTTATAGTCCAAATACTATTAAGAGCTAATAATATTCGTCTGTTTTATTTTTAGACTGGCAGTCTAAAAATAAACTTCGCCCATATGTCTAAAAATAGAGGTCCATCTATTTTTACCAACATGACCAATCATCCATAAATAGCATCCTGCAACTCATAGACCATGATCCATAGGTCTAAAAATAGACATAGTCTAAAAATAGACTTTGCGCCAAAAATAGCCTGTGGGCCCACTTAGTGAAGGCGACTTCTTTTCACCAAGCTCCATCATCTTGTTGCATTTTCAACATCTTGAGCACATGTGTGAAATCTAAAGGCATGAAATCTCACCCTTTAGCCTTCAAACTTGCACCATGTGCCCTATTTGGTCTCTTGAGTGCATGAGCGCACTCTAAAGGCACAGATCCTCACCCTTCAACATTCGAAATTGCTCCATGCGCCCTCTTTGGTCTCCTTTAGTGCACTCTTTCGACCTAAAGGAATGTGCCCTCCTTGAGAGCACTCCTTCGACCTGAAGGAGTATGCCCTCCTTGAGAGCACTCCTTCAACATGAAGGAGTGCACCATCCATGAGAGCACTCCTTCAACCTGAAGGATTGTTCCCTCATTAAGAGCACTCCTTTGACTTGAAGGAATGCATCCACTTTCTCTCCCTTGAGCGCACAACGCACTTAGGAAGCCTATAACATTCCCCTTCATCCTTCGCACTTGCGACATGTGCCCTGCCTTGACTATCTTATTCCCTAGAGTGCATGAGCACATGACAAAGCCTTAAATATTCCCTTCTTCAACCCTTCGGCCTTTAAAAGTATTCCCATGTGCCTAGAAGCACATTTGACCCTTTTGTGCACACGAAAAAGGCATAAAGAGAAAATATGCATAAAAACATGGTAGAATAGGAAATTTTCAGGTTGGTAGTTGTTCATAATGGGTGATTGTAGAATCAAGTATTCTAGGGACCTCATGGCAAGCACACATGAGGAAGATCGGGTAAAGAGGATAAAAAAGGGAAGCATGAAAAGAACTAAGAACCCACTTGAAACTTGATGATCGAAGCGCCCCAAAGACTCCAATATTGAAGACCCTTTGGAGGGTGAAAGTGCCAAGATTAGAATATAAACAAAGAGAAAAGGTAGAGTGGCAACCGTGTCACCATTGGAGAAATTCAATGTCATCTTTCACTATCAGTCCCAGTCATCAAATATAGTTACATTTCAAGTCTCATCATATGATGATGTGGATGTTATGATGTAGTATTGTAGTCATTGCAAAAGAAAAATAAGTGGAAGTCCAAGAGTCATATGTGGAACATGAACAGTCACATAGTCATTTATGGAGAAAGATTGTCTAGAAGTCCGAAAGTCATTTAGAAGTTCAAGAATTGTTTAGAAGTCCAAAGGGCACACTAGAAGTCCAAGAGTCATGGGGGAAATCCAAGAGTTATGAGGATATGAAAGGTCATTCCTCTTGTTATAAAAAAACCTCATAACTCAAGCAAAGGGATTTTGGAGGCTTAAGCTTTGGAGATCTAGTCTTGGCTTCCTTGGCAAAGCAAGAAGTGACTTAATGTTCCATTATTGGAGCTAGTGTCTAATAATTGTAACTATGTACTTGGATCTTTCACCTAATTCAAGCTCTATGAACTTACACATTTTGATGCATGTATCACAAATGTTTTAGGACTATTCTTGGTATGTTTACTGTATATGTTGTGTTCATATGTACTGGAGAAATAAAACTAATTTGGTGGCTTTAGTACTCATCTTGTTGAATGTGTTTTGTATTCACTTTAACATCATTATGTGAACAATTTTTCGAACTAATCTTTTTATGCTCTCATGTGTCTCTCTTAGGTTAGTACTATTACTTTCCTTATAGCGGTTGGCTTTTGTCTCTTCCCTCATGAAAGTCTCCTTTTACAAAATGCAATTGGTGTTTCACAATGTCAACTTAATTTCTTATTTAACATTTATGTATTTAATATCTTATGTTATTTGTTGAAAGTGAGACAAACCTTTGTGTTATGGCATTTGGGTCGATACTTCAGATGCGGCTCTTACTCCAAACCATGTGAGGTCTAATTGGGACTTTGCATCGGGGAGACCCCCTGTGTATTGGCAGTATCCAACACCGTCAAAATTCTAGTGCTAGAAGGACGGCTAGATGACAAGTTGTGCCCATTGAGTTTGTTTTGAATCTCTTATCTTTAATGGCTCATCCTAAAATCATATTCCTAGGGCGTTCCTCTAGTTTATGTCTCCTCGGTCAACTTTTAATCCCCGACAAGCCTCTTGATGACTTATCTTCGTTGAAATTTGATGGTGAGGATGAAAAAACCATAGCCAATCACATTTCCGATTTTCTTAAATTTTGTGAATATTATGAAATCGATGATGAAAATATTTCTTGTGTGCTTTTCTTCCTCACCCTTGAAGATCATGTTAATCGATGGTGTCATACCTTACCACCTTCTTCCATTCATTCATTTGACCAATTTATTGAGGAGCTTCATCAATATTTTGATAGGTATGATTACCGAGATGTTTTTAACATAATCAATTAACTTAGAATGAATCCTAATCAATCAATTACGGATTTTCTAATCGATTCCTTCACTTAGGTTATGAGTTTCCAGAGAAAATTTGGATTGGGATTTCCTTAAAGTGGAGTTTGCAAGTTTGGTTCGAATCTTTTTACATGATGAATCTAAAACTCATCACGTTATGTTCCCCCAACTTTTGTAAAATTTGAGACACCTATAATTCCAGAGGAGGAACGTACTATTCCTTTTGTTCCTTGTATGCCTCCTTTTACAGTACCAATTTGGGTGCGTCCTAGTGATAATGTTGAAGTTGGGAAATCTAGAAATCAAATTCCTAATCTATCCTCTCAACCTTCTCCCACTTTCCATGGTTCAGATGTAATGGAGGAAACCTTGGAATGGTTCATTGAGCCCAAGGTGAAGGCTAATCCCTTGATTTCTCGAGATTGTATTGACACCCATAACTCTAGTCTTAAATCTGATTTGTATTCTTGACATCCTCTATCATCTCTTTCTCATGATCCCTTGCCCCATGATTTTCTTAATCAAACTATTCCAAATCCAAATAGTGATCACGTGCAAGGCAGTCACACTTCACAAGTAGAGGAGCAGGAAAGTGAGAATTCTTTTTATCTTTCTTCTCTTTTCCAAAATCCTACATGTCAAGATTATGTTCTTCCATCCTTGATTGATTTTGAATCTAGAAATCTTGGTGATGAATCAAATGAAATTGATTTTCCTAATCAATCTAAAGTCCTGGGAAACCATCATTCTGAGGATGATGATTTTATTGATGTACATGATGACGAATTCCCAAGTGCACCTACTAATCTTCCGGTTCTCAAGAAGATTTTGATTTGAAATATTTAGATCTTGAATATGTTTCGATTAAAGAAGATGTTATCATGGAAACTCCCTCTTCACCTGACTATCCCTTGTGTTCTACTTTTTCTAATGCATTAACTTGTGATGAAGATACTCCATTCTCTTCAAGTTCACCATCTAATGAGTTGAATTTCAAATTGACACAAGATAGTGAGGTCATCCATGATGAAAAAGAAGGTAAGAACTTATCAAGTATCCTTTCCATTCTTTATCATTTCCAATTTTGCATGACGAAACTTCTTCTATCTAGGTTAATCATGAGATTTGTTTGATTTATCCATCTTTAGATGTGAAATTAGAAGTATCTTTTGGCTTGGGTAATTTTTTTTATCGAAAATGTAAATTGTGATCGAATCAGTGATGTAGATGGATGGCAGTTGGATATTAGTGATCTAGTCAAAATTACTGGTGATAGCCTTCCATGCACCATGCATAATTTGATTCAATATTCAAAATGTAATTATATAATTCTTGAAAGTTATGGGACTCATAAGGGAGTCGAGGCACTTCAACTTTCGTTGATGGTTATGTCAGGTTCTCGTGACTTTGGTAAGGTCCCTGAACTAAATCAAATTTGGATCTTTCACAAAATTATCTCCTTTGTATGGTTTCATTAGATGCAAGTTCCTTCTTGAAATATATTCATTATTTTGAATATAGCTCTTTCTACTTTCAAGATTTTGTTTCTGGTTGGATTGAGCATTCTATTTCAATTGATCATTCCTCATGCAAGTCTCTTATATCTAACTTGGGTTCAGAGTGTATACCTTTCATGGATGAGCGAAGTTATGAAGTTGATAACTATGAAGATTATAAATGGACGAATGATTCATACCTGTCACATTCTCTTGAAAGTAACCAACTCCTAATCCTTCTTGTGAATATTCTAATGCTAATCATTTTCATTTTAGCACACAATCTCCTCTTGAGTATTAATGAATTGTTGTGTTATTTTTTGAACCAAATTCCTCTTTTTCATTCGCTACATCTTGAATGGTTTCGTGTGTTTTCCATATGAACATTCCTTTCTAATGATTATGATGTCAGTCATGGTTGTATCCAGTCACAACTAGATAGTTTGACACATTCAACATATGAGGAAGATGATTCTTTTATTCAAGGAATTTGTAAATTTGTTAAAATTGATTTATCTTTGTTCTCTCCCCATCGAGAATCTTATGTCTTAATCAACCCATCTGATTACGGTTCTTGTTCTAACAATTGTCATCTAATTGATCATTCCCCCCTAGTGTACATAATGATGGTTGTTTTACATCAACTGATCTTTATGGTTTATCATCTCAATATTTAGATACTTGTCAAGGAGTTGAGGCATTTCAACCTCCGTTGATGGTTATGTCAAGTCCTCACTATCTTGACAAGCCTTCTAAATTTTATCAGATATATTTTCCCTCACAAGATTCTCATCCTAATTCCATGCCATTAATCAGGAAATTATCTTTTCAAGGATTTCATTTTTCTCAAGAGGATGTTTTTGAATTTCATGATCCAATCTGTAATTAGTTGGATGCATCTTACATAGCAAGCCCATTTGCTAGAAAGAAGTTTTGATTTCTCTTATTTTATAAGGAAGACAATATAAGATAAAGTGATTTCGCAGGGAGTTGTAGAGGTTTGTATGATTCCTTTTCTTATAAAAAAGGTAAGGTGGTAGGTTGGGTAAATTTAGATGGTATGACACATCTTTCTTTCTTTAAGAAAAACCTTCTATTTGTTGTGCAATATATTAAAGTTTTTATATTTTCTAATGCACATTATCATATATTGGTCTTCATTTCTCGTATATTTGTGATTACAGGTTGGGAGAAATTACACTGGCTTCATTGGAAATATTATTTCACTTAGCGCTGACCTTATAGTTGGTTAGGTTAGGATAGGTTTAGTTTCCTTTGCATTGTATCCACCTTCTTTCCTACTCTCCATATAGTATTTGCATATGTTTTATGTTTTGGCTTCAGTCTCCATTTTCTTTGTCTCTTGTTTCTAATTTTGGTTTTGTATGCTTTTCTTTCATTTTTTTCTTAATAATACCTTGTGTGAAAAAGTGCATGTCTCAAAAGGGACTTTGCCTTGGAACAAAATAGAAGTGTGAGAACCACAATGCTTGAATTTATATTGTTCTCCTTCTTTGTTTGGGAAAATTCAATAGGTTGAGCTAATTCCAAATGGAAAATACAATCCCTCTGATAGGAGAAACTCAAGGAACCCTAATAGATCCATGCCTATGCTAGTGTCTAAACTACTCAACTTCATGTAAATCTACCTGTATGTTAATACTTGTCTAATCTAGCAAAGAAAGGATAAGGGGAAAATCTAAAGTGAGAAAATCAATATCAGAGGTATTAAAATACTTCTATGAAGGAGAAAACTACCTTTCTCTCATTAAGTTAGGATCCTTTTCCATCCATGGAAAATAATAAGTGTTGATGCACAACCTATTAAATAAATAAATATAGGGTGAAAGAAGAGAAAGGCTTCCTTCACAGGGAGGCGAAGCAAGTGACTTCGTCGGGGTACTATCCAAGCTTAGTAGCAATGAAACAACGTTTGTGCTCCTGAAGTGACTCCATTGGGATATTTTCCAGGCCTGTTGGTAGAAGGGAAACACTAGAGATGGAAACTCATACTCTGAAAATCATAGACTTGTCATGCATATTACACTTTCCTACATTGAAACAATTGTCATATAGTGTATCTTATGTATGTGTTTCGACCAAGTAGAGAAAAGTATGATGCTATGTATAAAAACATGTCAAAAGGGGGAACTCGGGGAAATCAATAATTCCTGAAGGTCTAACCCTTAACTAAAAACTTTTCGTGGACAAAGAGGATGCAATTTGCCAAGTGTTGTCACTGCTACAAAACCCTCCAAAATTTTCACTACATTTCAAATTTTGGAGCCTAATTCATTGTCATATCAAGTGTCGCCTCGTTCCTCAAGTGTCATTTCATGTTTCCTTGTATGTCATAAGTGTTAGTGAATGATCTCAAGTGTTGCTGCATTGATTATAACATCTCTAGGTGCATTTCATGGTCATAACATATTTGTATTGTAAAACGACACTTTCGGGTTGCAGTCGCATACACTTCACTTATTTTACTTGGGGAATGTGTATAAAGTGGCATTTTGATGTATATTCATTATTGATAAATATTTTCTAAGTTATCTCGATGAGTTAGTATGTGTCACATGTGGTTTTATGTCTGCAACTCATCTTGTTCGCCCCTTTCCTTATCACCTAGACTCAAACAAATTTGGTTGCAAAACAGTCTCATTAAGGCCAAGAGCCCATGAGCGCACTTAGAAGCCTTGATGGGAGACCCTTCATTTTTCAGAAGTGCACCTTGCACCCTCCTTGAGAGCTGAGTGCACTCCCAAAGCACGAATCCCTTCCTTTTTCTGAACCGTGCCCTCTAAAATGACTAAGTCTTTCGTGAGCACACTCCTTTACCTCAAAGAAGTGCGCCTTCCTTGATTGCATTGGTGCACCGTGAAGACTCGAAGCGCAGTCCTTTAGCCTTCCCCGACGCGCCGTGCACCCTCTAGAGCTTTTAGCACATGAGCGCACTTTGAAGGCATGCATATCTTCTTTTCAACCTCCAGACTTGCACCATGCACCCTCTTTGGTCCCTTAAGCACATGAGCACACTCTGAAGGCATGAAGATCTTCTCTTCAACCTTCAGATTTGTGCCATGTTCCCTCTTTGGTATATTGAGCACATGAGTGCACTCCGAAGGCACGAATATCTTCTCTTCAACCTTCAGACTTGTTCCATGTGCCTTCTTTGGTCTCTTGAGCACATGAGCACACTCTTAAGGCACAAAGCCTCACCCTTCAGCCTTTGAACTTGTGTGATGCGCCCTCTTTGATCTCCTTTAGCACAATACTATGGAATAAAGGAATGCACCCTCCTTGATAGAACTCCTTCAACCTAAAGGAAAGTCCCCTCCTTGAGAGAACTCCTTCGACCTGAAGGAGTGCACCCTCCTTGACATAACTCCTTTGACCTAAAGGAATGTGCCCTCATTGAGAGAACTCCTTCGATTTGAAGGAATGAACCCTCTTTCTCTCCCTTGAGTGCACAAAACACTTGGGAATCCAAAAGCCTTCCTCTTCTTCCTTTGGACTTGCGACATGCACCCTTCCTTGACTACCTTATTCCCTTGAGCACATGAATGCATGATGAAGCCTCAAAACTCCCCTTCTTTAACCTGTCAATCTTTTAAAGAGTGCCCATGTGCCTAGAATCACCTTTTACCCTTTTGAGGGCATCGAAAAGGCATAAACAAAAAAATATGCATAAAGCATGGTAGATTAGGAAAATTTTAGGCTAATAGTTGCTTGTCATGGGTGATTGCAGAAGTAGGTATTCTAAGCACCTCATGGAAATCACACACAAGGAATATCAGGCAAAGAGGATAAAAAAAGGAAGCATGAAAAGAAAAAAGTAAACTCTTGAAACTTGATGATAAAAGCACCCCAAAGACTCCAAAATTGAAGACCCTTTAGAGGGTCAAAGTGCCATGGCCAAAAGATAAACAAAGAGCAAAGACAAAGTGGCACCCATGTCACCATTGGAGAAAATCAATGTCATCAGTCACTATCAGTTACAATCATCAAAGACAGTGACATGTCTCTCATCATATGATGATGTGGAGGCTATGATGTAGTATTGTAATCATTGTAAAAGACAAATAAGTGGAAGTCCAAGGGTCATATGTGGAACATGAAGAGTCACATAGTCATAAATGGACAAAGATCATATAGGAGTCCAAAAGTCATTTAGAGTTTCAAGAATTGTTTAGAAGTCCAAGAGTCATGGGGGTAATCCAAGAGTCATGAGGATATGAAAGGTCATTCCTCTTGTTATAAAAGAAACCTCACAACTCAAGCAAAAGGCTTTTGGAGGCTTAAGATTTGGAGAGCTAGTCTTGGCTTCTCTACTTGGCATAAGAGAGAAAATCTATTCTTTGGAGAAGAAAGAAGTGACTTAATGTTCCACTATTGGAGCTAGTGTCTCATGTAACTGTGTACTTGTATCTTTCACCTATTTGAAGCTCTATGAGCCGACACATTTTCACACATCTATTGCAAATGGTTTAGGACTATTCTTGGCTGTTTATGGTATATGTCGTGTTCATATGTACTAGAGAAATTGAACTACTTTAGTGGCTTAAGTGCTCATCTTATTGAATGTGTGTTGTATTCAATTTAACATTGTTATATGAACTATTTCACTAACGAATATTTTTATGCTCCCATGTGTCTCTTTTAGGTTAGTACTATTAATTTCCTTCTATAGGCTCATTTTTGTCTCTCCCCTTGTGAAAGTCTCATTTTACACATTGCAATCGATGTTTCAAAATGTCATATTACTTGCTTATTCAAGGTTTATGTATATAATGTCTTATGTTATCCGTTGAAACACAGATGAACCTTTGTATTATGGCAGCTGAGCCAATACTCTAGATGGGGCTCTTAATCCAAATGGTGTGAGGTCTAATTGGGACTTCACATCGTGGGGACCCCCTTCATGTTTGCAATATCCAACAATGTCAATAGGAGGTAATTTTGTTTTTGCTTGGATGGCTTATGTTTTGAGGTTAGACATTTGTGTGTGGTCTACAAACAAAGGAGATGTTTTGACTTGATTCAATTCAGATAGATCTAAATTAGTCACGTTTAATGTAATTTAGTATCGAAAAAATGTGTCGCAATGTTATTTTGAACCATTGGAACATAAAGGAAATATATTTATGAATAGTACATTAATGGTTTCAAAAAGTAGCAATCTTATGGAAAACAAAAACAATTCCATCCGAACAACAAAAAAGTTTCTTAGAAACAAGACTTAGGCAAATGATAAAGCATGAACAAAAAATCAAATGAAGTTACAGTTCATGATAGGAAGAGAAAGTATAAATTAAATAATGTGGTCACCCTCACTGAACAAACATTTGAAAAAACAATTGCTGACATGCTTACCTACGATTGCTCATGTTGTTTTCAAACTTTCTTTGGAAAGGATCATTAGGGGAATTTTGAGGTCTAAAATGGACCTCCTAAGAAAAATGTACAACCAAAATAAAATTTGTAATAACCAATAAGATTCAAGATGATGATGTCAACCATGGGGGATGATTCACCATTTTTGAGTAAAAAAGTAAAAATATTAAAAAATAATAAAATAATAAAACTACTTTTTCAACTCATATTTTAAACTTATATCCCTAAGATTTTACTCAAATTTCGAGCGGGAGTACTCGTTGGATGAAAAATTTAATTCCTTATCTAAGGAGTGCCCATATTGCATGCTTTTGATGGACCCTACTACATGAAATGAGAAATACAAGAAAAAATGTGATTGCAATCACCTTTTTCATGTATTTCTAATTTTTCGTGTAGCAGGGTCCATCGAAAGTATGCAACATGGGTACTCCTTGGTTGACGAATCAAATTCTACATCCAGTGAGTGTTTCAACTCAAAATTTGAGTAAACCCATAAGGAGATAAGTTGAAAATACCAGTTGAAAAATAGTTTTTTCTTTTTTCCCTCTAAAATTTGATCATGTAATCTAATCTTATTTTATTATTTACACTATTATTTTATAATTTCCTTGGAAGGTCCATTTTAGACCTCAAAATTCCCCTAATGGTTGTAACAAAATAAACAAATTGAAACAAAAGATGTTAAATCTAGGGACATGGAACTGAAACATGAATATATTTGCAAGCATTGTAAAAAATCCTTGGATCATGATGAGATTCCCATATTTACATTCCGTCATGAAATTAGACACAATAAACATATTTTCATCTTAGGTAAATTATCCGAGTTATAAGACCTAATATTATTGCACCTACCATTCATGCAAATTCAAGAACTGGGTAAAAAATATAGAGGTCAACAAATGGGCCTAACTATAGGTAATCAATGTTCTTGCTGACATATATGAAATTCAACGTGTTCTTTCACGTGATATAAAAGAAACCGTTTCAATTGTTATGGTGATAAAGAGAATACTTTGCTACATAAGCACTTATGCTTATGGTCTTGTTTTGTTGCATATGGTCAAGAAAGCATTGTATCGCTCATGCAAAACCATGCTTTATTGGATGGAGAGGATTGTCATAAATGGCAATTGGAAGGAAAATTTTTTAGAGGCCACATGTACACAATCAATTGAGACAAATAATGAAATAGACATTGATACTAATGACAATGATGAAGAGCCAATGACATAAACATTGTTGAATGGCTTCATAGAATCACATAGTATTTATGATATTCAAAGTAATAAGTTGAACATCATCCTTGGTGAGGGCTATATTCCATTGGGGATTTTCCAGGACAAATATTTTGAAGAAATGAGCTTCCCTACACTTTTCTCTGTAGAAAAATGTGCAGATGATATTACAAAGAAATTACATATAAAAAAATTCCCAGATGGGAAATATTGCACAAGGCCCATGATTTTTTATACCACATCACAAATTTATTTTACAAGCTAGTATGCATTATACTTATAGAAGTTCTCAACATTATTTGGGTAAGAATAATAAAATGACAACTAAAGGGAAGAACACTACTAGCAAATGTTGTTAATTCAAAGCCAATTCTAGATCACATTCTTAAATAAAAAATTGGTTACATGGATCTAAGAACAATCCACACATGTCCAGATTACTTTCTTGGTTTATGTAGGAATGTTTATGCAATGATACAAAAATTGGGTCCAATGATTTTTTTTGTTTCTTTCATATGTGGTGACCATCGTTGGAAACCACTAGTCAATGTGATATAAGTCATCAAGGAAAAAACCAACCCTTCTATTGGCAATGAGATAACAAAAAACACGATTCAAGCCTTATTAAGAAATGATCTAGTAACATGTGTATGTTAATACAACAATAGGATAGGTCCCCTACGACAACTAGTTTCCCATGATATGAAGTATTTTGGTGAATTACAAAACTACTTTTTTGTAACAAGAATTCAACATGACCATGCATTTCTATGGTCAAATAATGCATTGGTTTGTGGTAGAAGTATGAATGCTAAGATACAGGAGTTTCTAGATAGATATTTGTCTTGTGATTCATCGGTTCTTGTAAATGATCTTAAAACAATTCAACATCATCATCATACAATGTCTTGCAGGAAAAGAAAACATTCATTAAAGGTTTAATTTTGTCATTCCTCTAATGATGAAACCACTATAGTTGAAGAAATTGGGTCTGTTAGGGCCTAAATCTACCTCAGGCTGAGAAAGGTAGGATCTAGGATAACATCAAACCATGCTTAACCTAGTAGCTAGCCCTACCAGGTCAGGAGAGGGCTCTCTCCTTGTCAATATCAACAAAATATAGTCAATAGGGCTTGAGATGACTAATGTGAATACTGATCTTAGGCTAGGTATGTGTGCAAAAGAGTTTTATTGAATTTTATGATGTTTTGTTGGCTCAAATGGAAAGGCAGATTTGGGTCTGGGGAATGAGACTCAGTTTTGTAGAGATATCTATGGGGCAAGGTAGGAAAATGATTTGGTACTTCAAATTGAATGAAATGGAGAGCTTTAGACAGGTGAGAAGTTGAAGAGGGCAAGAAAGTCTCATGGATCCTCTTCAAACAGCTGAAAACATAAAATAACTAAACAAACCCTAGGCAGAGCACTGCAATTTCAATAGGTTCTACCTTTATCCTTGTTTGATTTAGTTAAGATGAAGTAAAGAGAGATGATGGCATACATAAAACACATGTAAACTTACAATTACAGAAGGAAACACAATACCAAAGCAAGATGCCACATGAATCCCATAAAGTGCTACAAACCTTGGTCTATTCCTTAGCCAAACCGCTGAAATGTGTATACAATGAAGCTCCAAGCTTTCCCAAAAGTCCAACCTTTGCTAATGACTGAAAAATCACAAGATATAGGAAAACAACAACTCATCCTAGCCTCTAGGGGTCGAGCTCATAAGTTTAGGAGCTGTTCCAACAAATTCTAAACTGAGAACTAAAAAGTAGGAAGTGGAACAGTTTGCCTCTAAAAACTAGGGAACTGACTCATTCAGTTGCAAACTACCTTTTCATGGATGAATCTACCTCTATGAGTGAAAATTTAGCATAATGACATCAAAATACATCAAGTGACATTAAATTACATCATGAGTTTGACAATTAGAAGAAAAAAAGTCAAACTGTCAAGAAACTAGGCGAAAAACAGAGTATTTTGGCCAAAATGAGCAAAATTCCTCCAATGCGCCGCGCTGATTTCCCTATGCATAATTCCTTTTTGCAGCGGCTTTTGGAGGCTTTCCTGGTGTCCAAATTTGCTCCAAGTGGGCTTGTTGTAAAGGCCTACATGTCTACGTTCTAGAACAAGTGGAATTTTTGAATTTGGCCTCCATTTGCCCCTCCAAAACTGAGTTATCCCAACACTGCTTCCCGTGTGTCCAAAAAGGGGCAGAAAGGTCATTTTTGAGGTGTTTTTGACCTTTTTGGAAGCTGAAAACCTGTCAAAATTTCTTGTCAATTTTTGGGCATGCATATTTTTCCATGAAAAATCCAAAAATTCTGAGTTTTCCTCAAAAAGAGGTCCCCATCAAAAGCGAGCGCCAGGTGGAGTGGCACAACGGGCATAAAACCTTGTTTTTTGGGCCAAAAATTCCAAAATTGCAAAAAATGTCCCAAATTTCTTGAAATTTAGGTTGAGTGTCCTCCATTAAGTGCTATGTTGGGCCAAGGAAGCCTTAGTGAATATCTGAAGTCTATCTTGCTCTTTTCGCTTCCTCGATGCCTTCTTCAACTTGGCCTTCAAGTTCATGATTCTTGCCTTACAACTTTTGTTTCTCGCCAAGTAATGGTAGGCCATGTGCCTCAACATAGTTTTCTCTCTGTTGGACTTATCTAGCAACTTTTTCAAGTGGACATTTTCCCTCTCGAGCCAAGACTCACGATCAACATTGATTTCTTGTTCTAGTGGTGTCAGCTTCACTTTCCTCCTCTTGGCAGCTTGCCGGTTTTCTCGTATGTTTTGCAGCTCCATAATGGTTTGTTGATTCTCTAGCTATTTGTTCCTTTGCTCCAAATATTTTATTATCCACTTGGCTCTTTCTAGGTTGAGAAAGAAATCATTAATGTCCGCTTGTTGCTCTTGAATGATCTCCTTGAGCTTTGAGCTTTGTGAGCCCAAATCGGTGTCATCATCCTGAATAAGAATGAAATCTGTCTCTTGCCCTCCTAAAGGCCCCTCATTATGTAATGGCCACTTTCCCTTGTCCTATACCTGCTTTTCTGATGGAGGAAGTGAGACCCCTTCCACCGCGG
This sequence comes from Pinus taeda, assembly GCA_000404065.3. Lineage (NCBI taxonomy): Eukaryota > Viridiplantae > Streptophyta > Pinopsida > Pinales > Pinaceae > Pinus > Pinus taeda. The sequence continues at coordinate 525,775 of APFE031504907.1, read as the reverse complement.
GTGGAGACAATACTCGCTTTGCTGTTGCAAACAACCTTCTAGTGCCCTTTTGGTAGATGATAAACACTGGCACACTAGCGGTTTGTGTCTCATGAATCTCTTGCTGATGTGAAGGTCCACCTGTCTCATGAAAAGTTGTTGGAGTTACTTGAGGACCTGTGAAGACCTCATGTGAAATGAAACCCTCCCATGAGATGTTCTGTAAACCAAGCTGATGCAAGACCACAATTTTGATTAGTGCAAAATGATATATGTTGTTATACTGCTGCTGAGGAGACTTCCTGTGCACTAAAGTGGTCATCTTCTCAATATTCCGGCAAATAAAATAGGGGAGGTTCATCATTCTCACCCTAGTAAAGTGCATCAACAATATGATATGATAGGCATACAGGCGAGAAAACTGGCCCTCACAGCTGAAATATTTAATTATAAGTTTCATCAAGGGAGCATATGTGTCTTTCAGATACCAGAAGGGAAAAACTCTATTGAGATGTCTCTGACAACCAGCCTTGATGTAAGGCTCATAATGTTCTTTGTTAATCTGATGCCTTTTATTCCACTACTCACCAAAATTTGGAATACCAGTTGTTAGAGAAATAGCCTCCGGCGTCAAGGTGAATGTCACACCTGCTAGAGTGACTTGGCCATTATGAGGATGGAGCACAAACAACCTGGCCAACTCATGATGGTACTAAACTCTCTCTACCATCTCACAGAACTGATAACAAGATTGGTGTTGAAAGCATGTGATAGCAAGAGGACAGGCCTGCAGCTCGGCAAGTGAAGTAGGCTCCTCTCGTATATGTTTACCACCCTTGTGAGGTCTCCTTGGTGCATGTGCTTCTCTAGAAGAATCACTGAGTGTCTCCTCATCTCGATCATAGGAAGGATTAGACTCCATGTTTGCCAATGTTTGAGTTTTCTTAGATGAGTATCAAGAGATTTATGGTGTCTTTAGGTTTTGCTGCCAAATGTATGAGGGACTATGGAGAGAATATATATGAGGGATTTTGGGAATGTTGTTGACCAGATTTTGGGGAATAGAAGGGTTTTAGGGACAGTAATTAGGCTTTGGGACAACAATTAGGGTTTGGGAATTTTTAACTAGGGTTTGGGATAGTGGGCTTTAGGGATATGGGGTTAGTAAATTTAGGGATATGGGGATTAGGGAATGGGTTGATGAAACTGGAAAATGAATGAGCGAATCAAAGAGTGAGGGAGTAATGGAGTGGAATTGGCAGCAAAAACACAAATTGTAAACCCTATGCAACTGTTTTTTGGCAAGAAATACAATGAGGTAGGGTTTTGATTTTTTCTCATTAAATCACCATAAACATCAAGAGAAACTCATTCACTAGTCATAGAAGGATGTTGACTTAATTGAATAAGTGAGGAGTGAGCAAATTTTTCAATTTTGGGAGAGTTTGTGGAAAGAAATTGGTTTGAAACCCTATGCGTCGTGCCACAAACCTAGTGCGCCATGCTAGTGTAAGTTTAACACTGCAGAGGGCGGCCCAATGTGCCGCGCCAGCCCTATGCACCACGCCCATGACCCAATGCGTTGCGCCCCTGAAATTTGCCTAAATTGCTGCGATTTTTCTCTTTTTCTCCAACACGGCTTTTCTCTTGCTCAGTCTTTCTCCTTTAGATGCAAATGAGCTCTTTGAACATGACAAATGGTTTATATACAAAAGATTTTAATTTTTCACTTATCACAAACCCACTTTGTAATGTTTGCATTTGACTTGCTTTTCAAACTCTGTTTTTGGGTAGTTTGCTTTATTTTTGCCTTTGACGAATTGAATGATTTGACTTTTTGTTTGCCTTGCAGGTGATGGATATGCTGAAGCTTGGCAAGGTGACGAGGGTTGCCACTAAAGCTATTATATATGAAAAAACTGAAATTACATCAAATTTATATATAAAAACATAAAATACTTTGTTTTTCCTCAAAACAGGATTTTGAGGAAAAAAACAATCACTGAGTATGTGATTATGGAATTTATTGTTACTGAAGCTTTATTTGACCTCCTCATGCACCCGCTGACCATTATTGAGCATTTTGAAGACCTTTTTGATGAAACCCTAGACCTAATGAGACCGAAAACCCTAAAAATGACTTTTGCAGATTTAAAGACAAAATTTGACTGCAGATGATCTAGATGAGTGAAAATGGGCCAACAGGTAAAGGACATGAGGGAAAATGTATAAAATTCCACTACCATCAGATGATCCATGATCCTAATGAAATGCAGCTGATCGGATGAGACGCCTAACATGCAATGCAACAAGAGAATTTGATCACTGACGGATGGATGAAGATACCGACACTAACAGGATCCACAGATGATAAAACAAAGAAAAAATCCAAACTTATTTTTGAAATGCTAGAACATGCCACATACAATGAAACATATATGTTTGACAACTTCTTGAGAGATATGGGTTTGTTCGAGCATGAATACATTGATGCCATAAAATTTAGTTTAAAACGAACAAGGATTGTACTAAAAAGAAGACTAGCTGACATATGGACAAGTAGTTTTTGTTGTCATATTCCAAAAATGTGGAATGCAAGCAAAAATGCTCAGTTTGTGCTTGATTCTTATGAAATAATCAAATATTCTAGCTATTACATGAAAAAACTTGATAAAACCATGATAACAAATTTTAAACATATTCGAGAAGAATATCAGAAAACAAACCTTGATATTGTGCAAATAATCATTTCTCGTGGAAAATATTTGCTAAACTTGCAACAAATTTTTTTGCTCCAAGCTATGTATATTGTTTTGTTGCTTCCTTTGTGCATAATTTCAAGAAATTGTATATTCATTAATACTTCTCCCAAAGATCAAAGGGTGTATATCCTCAGACGGCCAAAACAATTGCAACAAGAACCAGATTATTCAAAGGATGTGTTATGTGATTCAATTATTGATTTTTATTTGCAATGACCTTCAACTACTGAACACTTTTTTTTTAGTAGAGTTTGCATCAATTTATACAAAAAAGGGAAAGAAATGAAAATATGGTAGTGTTCCATTTGTCATAAGATTCATGAGATATAATGAACATAAGGACCCATACAACTTTTATTGAGAAAATTTGATGCTAAATGTGCCATATAGGCTTGATGAAAATGTTTTTAAACATATGTACTCTACTTGGATGAATGTCTATTTGACCCTAAAAGAAACCATAAGACAAAATGAACAAGTGATAACTTATACAGTTCCTAAAGCATTGGGTGACCTTGAGGACACTTAAAGCATTTTTAAACTAACTAATTGTGGAGATGGAAGAAAGAAATTCAATTTCCAATGGTCTCTTCTTGAACAAAAGTAAAGAATATGAAGTGTACAATATTGATACTAAACTCCACTATTTTCATAGAATGAAACTCATAAAAACATCTGTTGATTAACCTTACAATATTGTAAAAAAACCACATATACTAGAAGAGGAAGAATTTTATAGCATAAGAAGAAAATTGAACAAAGAACAAGAAACAATACTAAAAGATATCTTGATTAAGAAACATAATCCCTCAGAACCAATATATATTTTTTTCATTGGAGATGCAGGCACTGGAAAGACATATGTTGCAAGAGAAATATTCTAATCCCTTGTGTGCATGTACAATAACAAAGTTGAATACGATCCATTTACATTAAAAGCATTCATAGTAGCTTATATAGGGAAAAAAACCTTCATGTTGGTGTTGTCACATTGCATTCTTCCTTTTCCATGCCTTTTAACAAATTTGAATACTTGCCTTTAAACAATGAAAAGACGGATACGTTGTCCAAACACTTTCAACATCTTCATGTCGTGCTTATTTATGGATTTATTTTGTCAGCTCTACACTTTTGTACCATCTTGATAAAATATTGTGTGAAATTAAACATACCCTACTAAATACTTTGGAAATGTTGATTTGATAATGTGTGGTGACCTGTATCAAGCACAAATTGTCAAAGAATCTTTGGTATTTGAATACTCGATGTTGAACAAGTTGAGAGTGCGATACACTTTTTGGCAAGACAAAGTAAAATTCTATGTTTTGCATATTCCAATGCGTAAAAAAGACATAGATTTCATTTCAATTTTGAAAAAAAATGAGATTGAATGACCTGTCAGATGTTGACATAGAATTCATCAATCATCATTTTTATAGGGCACCACCAATTAAACCACATTTTCCATATCTATTTTATAGAAAGAAAGATGTGCAAAGACACAATAAAGAAATGTTGTCACATGTGGATACAGAGTTAAGACTCCTTGAAGCATTTGACAAAGTTAAGTATTCAAACAAACTTTGCCTCTTATGAAAAACAATGATACTATCAGTGAAAATACTAGTGAAAAGAAATATGCTTGTTGAATCATATGCTAGAAACTATGTCATTGAAGATGGCCTTGTTAATGGTGTTGATGGAATATTGAAAGATTATTCTTCAAATAGGGAAAATGAACAAGATGTAGTTTGGATAGAAACTTTGGATCCATCTATTGGAAAATTACAAAGAAAAAAATTCCAAGGGCTAATATGATATATATTTTGAAAATAACATGGACACCTATGTTTCATGTTGCAAAGCAATTACCATCATTTGGAAGCAAAAGTCATTACAGAATATGAAGACAATTTCTTCTTGTGCTAGGACAATATATAGAGCACAAGGCTTGAGTTTGGAAAAACTTTGTGTTTGACCCAAGTAACATTAAAACACATGGTCTAGTGTACACAACTCTTTCATGAAAGAAAACCATGGATTCGTTGTTCTTTCTTAAAAATTTAACACATAAAAATTTCCATGTTAGCAAAAAAATAGACACAAAAATGAAGGGCTTGATTGAAAATGCATTGTGGAACTTTGATCTTTTTCCTAAGCATTTTTCACATACCAATGTACTTACATTGGTCTCTCTCAACACATATAACTTGTGTGTGCATCTTGATGATATTCAAATAGATGAAGACATTATGAACAATATGGTTATTTGCTTCAAAGAAAAATGCACATATTGTCTATTTAGCGAACATAAGTTTCTTGACTTCAACTTGAATTCATCATACTCTGTTCATGGTGTTCTTAATTTCATAAAAAAACACAAACATATTCGAAACCAATTTTTTTTTGCAATGTTGAGCTTGTGATGTCACAAATCTATGTAATACAACCACTTTGCATAATGAACATATATGTTTCTCCTTTTACTCCTGTCTTTACTCTCAATGAAACAATATCAATTTCCAAATTACACATTCTTCATGACCATTGTATATTGATTATTATTGGTGATTTCAATTTTGACATGCATTCAAGTAGCCAAAGAACAAATCAGCTAATTAAATATATGGAATCATTTGAGTTGCACCAATTCGCACACAATTATACTCCAAATTCAGAGTCTCAAATCAACCATATTTGGGCAAGTCTTGACCCTGGTTGTTGTGAAGTCGGTTTGTTAGATTCATATTGGAGTGATCATGATGCAATTCATGCTATCTTCTGTATAAATTGAGCTTGGCAAGAAATGGTTGCAATCTTATATATGCTTTCTTTTCTCTTTGAATATTTAAAAAAAAAGTAGCAACAAAAAATCACCCACTTGTTCTAGGTATTGTTTTTTTTCATTATTTCTTTTCTTGTTTGGGACTTAAATTTTATCATATGCAATAGTACCAACATTAACCTTTGTAGCATGAGTTCAAATGTCTGTAGGAGAAATTTCATAAGACATATCTGTGTTGTTTCAATGTGTAATTTCAAAAGAAATCATTCATAGAAGCCATGCTCTAATATGCACTTCAATAGTTTTGCACACTCAGTACCTTTTTTTAATGCAAATGAGTAAATTTGAACAATGATGCCTCTTTGCTATTACTCGAATAGATTATTGAGATATGTTGAAGTCACACAATTAGTGTTTAAAACATCTAGGTCTCTATGTAATGTTTCTAGTAGTTGATTTACAATATATTTGTTTCATGGTTGTGTTTCTATAAATGTAACAATGAAAAAGATGTCAACTCACAAAGTAGATAGTGGAACAGTTTGCAATCAATCTATTCATATGGACAAACTATTTTCTCTTTCTACTCCCACAATCATATTCAAGAACAAACCATAGTCTTCACATTTACACATTAATTAATTTTTGCATTTTCTTTTGCCATTTTATTGTTTTTAAAATAGTAAAAAGATACAAAGAACTAAGAAAAATGTTTTTTGTTTTCATAGCCAAGCAAAATAAAAGAAAGTCACATCATCCATAATTGACATTTGCATAGAAAACTCAAAAAATATTGTTGAAGAAGATGTGTTAGTGTTATATGGTCCTGATTCTATTGCAGTATTTGGCGCACCACCAAAAGCTCAATTCATACATGTTGATCTTGTTGATGTACATGGAAAAATTACAATAACTATCAACACAAGTGATAAGCTAAGTTTTAAATTCTTTTCCTATTTCTCTTTTGGGAGTAGTTTTCATATAATGTGATTCAATATCATAAAAAAAAACAAATATAAAAGTGGCAATACTAGTCATTGCATCTCACAGCTCCGATATTTGTTGTTGGGACAATACCAATGCTCTGTTCTAAACCCCGTCTTACTCCAGATACTACAACTGATGTGCTTTTAGAAGCAAATGCAAAATATTCAATCGGAATCTTTGCAACACTTGCTATAGGATGCCAACAAAACAATTGTCAATTTGAAATATATATCAAAGATTGTAAAACAGACAATGACAATGCCATGATATTTTGTCAAGTCTCGTGGCTTGTTATCTTTGTTTTTTTACATGTCCATTTTTCCCTTCTTCTTCTTTTTTTGTGTTTGTTACTAGAAACATTCATGTTTTCATGCTCTCTTTGCTGCAACTAATTGAATATTCCACTTCAAGTTTTACATGTGCATTTGGCCGAATAGTATAAACAAAAATTTACTCAATTGCAAAAAGATATAGTAAGTGAAAACTAATCATGCTTATGTTCAGAAACATGGTTCGAAGCGGTCCAAAAGGTTCACATAGTATACATACCTATTTATCGAGCTTTTTTTATCCACTTAATAATAAATCAACAAAATATTATTTACAGACTCTCACAAAAACAAATGTTTAGCCAAGTTTTTAATTGCATATTGACCTTTTATAAGCTTAGATCTTATTTACAAACTCATCCAAAAACAAATGTTTCAGCAAGTTTTCAATTGCATTTCAACTGTTGATAGCCTTTTTTCTATTCCTTTTTTTTGCAACTATTTTATCCTTCTCCTCCTCTTTTTTCCTTTCCTTACATTGTTTATCTACCATAAATCTAACAAAAAATTATGTATCTTCATAAACAAACTACTACAAATTATTGGAATCCTCAAATAAACTTATATGATTTTCCCACCGTACAAGCCATTATGCAATGAGTATAAAAAACGAATTAGAACAATGCACTACCAATTGATAACATGCTTTATTTCACAAACTGTGGTGACAAAAGGTTATTTTCTTATGATCACATTTTACAATGTACAATCAAGGATGTAGATGGAAAACTAGATTGCAACCTTTCAAACGACCTTATTCAAGTGTTATTCCCAAAGCTTCTACAAATATTCTTTGAAGAATACTAAAAAACATCTCAGGGCTTGTTTCATGTTACTTGGGTTCTCAATAACTAGAAACTTTACAATTTTGATGGAAAATATCATTGTCAACATCAAGAATATTTGACATCCTTGATTATTCTGTTGCAATATAGTCTAGTCTATTTTGTATATTATGAGTCTGCTCATGAATGATTCAAAGAATTTTGGCATAATGTTTTTTATAAAATGTTGTATGTCTTTGAAGCCTATGACAGTGAACACAAGTATTAATTGGCCATGAGTTTTTGTTATGAAATCAGCTCAAGAAAAGATAGAAAAGATAGATCAACGCCTTAGATTTCAGCCTCTTCGAGGGGGCAACCTCCTTTACATTACATAAATGAATAATTCTTGGATGATACAAATGATAAAACCTTCTTTCTATATATAGGAGTCTAAGGAGTCACAATATAACCCAGCCGACCTAATAATAATAACATAAAGCCACACAAATAACAATAGAGGGATTCTATGGGGCACATTAATAACAATACAGGGGCAATAGGGGCACAACAATATTAATAAGGGGTACAACTACCATAGTAATGGGGTAATCACTAGTATTATAGGGACCCAACATGCCCCTCTCCTTCAAAAAAAGTGTTGTCCTCAACGCTTGAGTAGTTCTGGATACTTCTGCATAAAATTCTTATCCTCCCATGTGAATCTTCAGCGGATAAGTTCTTCCACTTGGTAAGATACTCTGAAATTGAACGATTTCGTAGCTGTCGAGTTCTTGTTTCTGTGACTACTTCCGGTTCCAATAAAATTTTTCCTTCCTCGTCAAGTTCTGGCAATATTGTTTGAACTGGGAGCTTGTCGCCTATAACCTTCTTTAAACATGAAACATGGAAAACTGGGTGCAATCGAGAAGCTGCAGGAAGCTCCAATTTGTATGCCATAGTACCAATCTTTTGCAACACCTTGTACGGACCATAATACTTTGGTGATAATTTATTATCCTTCTTAGCTTGCTTGAGGGACATTTGCTTATATGGTTGTAGCCGTAGAAATACTCAATCACCTACAACAAAACTTCTTTCGCTGCGATGTTGATCTGCCTGTTGTTTCATTCTATTCTGTGCCAACACGAGGTTATCCTTTAAGAGTTGGAGGACTTGTTGTTGATGCTCGATGTGATGTTCCATTGCTTGAACCTTATAATTTTCTCTTAAATATGATGTGATGGATGGTGGCTGATATCCATAAATTGCCATAAATGGGGTCATTTTTGTTGCTGTATGGAAGGAAGTGTTATACCACCATTCAGCCAGAGGCAACCATTTGACCCATTGTGTCTGTTTATCAGATACAAAGCAACGAAGATATCCTTCCAAACATTTGTTTACTATCTCGGTTTGCCCATCAGATTGAGGATGATAAGATGAGCTATGAGCTAACTGAGTACCAAGACAAGAAAATAATTCTGTCCAAAAATTTCCAGTGAAAATGGGATCTCTATCACTTACAATAATCTTTGGGTTTCCATGTAGCTTTTGAATTGTTTCCATAATTGCACTAGAAACTGTACTGGCTTTAAATGGATGTGATAATGCAAAAAAGTGTGCATACTTGGTAAGTCTGTCAACTACCACCATGATGACACTCTTTCCCTCAGACTTGGGTAAACCTGTGATAAAATCCATTGAAACCTCCTCCCAACATTGGTCTGGAATGGATAAAGGTTGTAATAGACCCAGTGTCTTAATTGTTTCAACTTTATTTTGTTGGAAAACCAAACATTCTGCCACAAACTTTTGAATATATGATTTAAGGCCATCCCAAAAAAATTCCTTCTTAACCCTGTGGTAAGTTTTTAAAAATCCTGAGTGCCCTCCTAAGGGAGAAGCGTGCAATTCCATAAGAATCTTTTGTTTTAGCTGGGAATTCTTACAGAGGTATAAGCGATCTTTGTACCATAATGAATCATTTTTCCAACTAAATGTATCCGACGTACTAGAATATTTTTGTAACTTTCGAATAAGTGCTCACACTTCTTCGTCATTCTTCCATTCCTCCCTTGCTTCATTTATCTAATCTGGTTGGATAATCGAAATGGCACACAACAATGCTTCCACATCCTCATCCTTTCTTGAGAGTGCATCTGCCACCACATTTTTCTTCCCTTTTTTGTAGATTATTTCAAAGTCATAACCCAACATCTTTGTGACCCACTTTTTTTGCTCTTCAAAGGATAATCTTTGATCCAAAAATTATTTAAGGCTAAATCACATAATAAATCTTTTGTCGACGCGTTTCGAACCAACTAGTGTGGTTCATTGTCAGGACAAGCTGAAGATACAGATCCAGTTCATTGTGTTAAATAGTCCAAGCAGAGACTCAAACGGCTAAAAAATCTAACGGCTACTTTTCCACTCAAGAACCCCAGTCAAACTTCCTCTAACTAATTTAATATTAAAATACTATTATATCCTAGCTCCTTAAATATAATAGTATTTTAATATTAAATTAGTTAGAGGAAGTTTGACTGGGGTTCTTGAGTGGAAAAGTAGCCGTTAGATTTTTTAGCCGTTTGAGTCTCTGCTTGGACTATTTAACACGATGAACTGGATCTATATCTTCAGCTTTTCCTGACGATGAACCACACTAGTTGGTTCGAAACGCGTCGACAAAAGATTTATTATGTGATTTTGCCGAAAATTCTCTAAACAAATGTTATGGATCACAGAAGTCTAAATTCACTGAGTATTTAAGGCTATCATGATCTGTTTTTACCTTGAAGTGTCTTCCCATTAGGTAGGGTCGCCATTTCTTAAGTGCATGGAGTATTGCCAACATTTCCTTCTCATAAATAGCTTTGTGTAAAAACTTTCCCTTGATTGGACAGCTTTCAAAAGCAATGGGTCTTTCATCTTGCATTGAAACAGCACCAATTCCATTTCCTGAAGCATCACATTCCACAATAAAGGTTTTTGTGAAGTCTGATGTAGCTAAGACAGGTGCTTGGCACATTTCCTCTTTAAGATATTCGAAGGCCTTTGTTGCTTCTAGAGTCCATGAAAAATGCATCTTTCTTCAATAGTGTTGTTAGAGGTGTTGCTATTCTCCCATAATTCTTAACAAACTTGTGATCCTGTCAACCCGAGAAAACCTCGCAGATGCTTTATGGATGTGGGGATTTTCCATTCCTTAATGGCTTTAATTTTGCTAGGGTCTACCTTAACTCCTTCATGAGATACAATATGACCCAGATATTCCACCTCTTGTACTCCAAAGAAACATTTGGATCTTTTTGCATATAATTGTTTTTCCTCCAATAGTTGTATCACCCTGTCAACATGTTCAACATGATCCTTCCAAGACTTGTTGTAGATTAGTATATCATCAAAGAATACTAACACAAATTTTCTAAGGAATGGTTAAAATGGAATTTATCAAACCTTGAAATGTTGAAGGTGCATTGGTAAGGCCAAAAGGCATGACCAAAAATTCATAATGACCCTCATGAGTTCTAATGTTGTTTTTGGAATGTCTTTAGTCTTCATTCTGATTTGATGATATCCTGAACGAAGGTCCAACTTGGTGAAGTAAATTGATCCATGCAATTCATCCAGTAATTCATCAATGACAGGAATGGGAAACTTATCTTTAATAGTGAGCTTGTTGAGCTCCCTATAATCTGGACACATGCGCCATGATCCATCCTTCTTGTGCACCAATACTACTGGAGCAGAGAAAGAACTTTGACTCGGTTGAATTATACCAGCCTCTAGCATTTCTGCAACCATATGTTCAATTTCACTCTTTTGGACATAGGGATATCTGTAGGGCCTGATGTTTGGAGGAACACTTCCTGGAATCAGATGAATAGTATGATCATGATCACGCATAGGTGGGAGACCTTTGGGAGTCTCAAATACCTTGGAATGATTGTCCAGGACTTTTTGGAGATCTGGATAAATAGATGATTCCGATGTGGAAACATCTAGCGAACATAATTGTGCAATTACACCTCTTTGCTCCTTTTTTAGAAGCTTTGTCATACCATTAGAGCTGATTATCTTTCCTGGTTTCCCTGCAATACCCCTTAATTCAACTTCCTTTCCTTCCGTAGAAAATTTGATGAAAAGTTCTTGAAAATTAAAAGCTATTGTACCCAAGGATTGTAGCCATTGGACTCCTAGTACAACATCAGCACCTCCCATTGAAATGGAAAGCATTGGGCTAGTCAATACATATTCTCCCATGGATAGCTTGATATTATGGCACTTTCCAGAGCAATTTATTGTTCCTCCATTTGCAATCATCACTTGACACTCTGGTGCTGGATATAGGAAGCAATTCAATTCTTTTGCTACCCTACAATGAATAAAATTGTGGGTTCTTCCTGAATCAATCAACACTATTACCTTTTTCTTCTTGATTTGTCCTTCTATCTTGATAGTTTGAGGAGTGGTAATTCCTGCCAATGCATTACAAGATATGGTTGGATTTATTTCTTCTTCATCTAGGCTTTGTTCTTGGAGTATATCTTCTTCTTTTGACCTTTCTTGCTCCTTTTCTTCTTCCTCTTCACAATCTATGTAGAATAATTTCTTCTCAGCACACTTGTGACCTTTAGTGTATTTGCTATCACAACTGTAACAAAGCCCTTTTGCTCTTTTTTCTTCCAATTGTTGTGGTGTCAACCTTATAGGTTGTGGAAGACTAGGGGCAACAACACTTCCCTCTTTATAGTTGTGAGTGGTATGCTTCCTGGTTGCCATAATTTTGCTTTCCATTTTTCTTGCTAACCTGAATGCCTTCTCTAATGAATCAGGTTCCCAAAGGCGAACATCATGTTGGATATTATCCTTTAAAGACCCTATGAACACATCAATCCTATGCTCCTCTGGAATATCTTTTACCCTTATGTTCAATTTTTGGAACTCCTCAATGTGCTCCATTATTGAACCCTTTTGTTTGAGACTTATCAATTGGCTAAAAAAAGTGTTGCTTTTTGTATCCTCATAATTGCTATCAATTCTTCTATAAAAATTGCCCAAGTGATAAATTGTTTACGAGAGTAAATCCATTGATACCATACAAACTGATTTGGTTCCAAATATAAAGTTGCAATACGTACCTTTTGTGTGTTTTGCACATTATTGAGATTGAAAAATTGCTCCATCTGCAATATCCATGTTGCAGGATCCTTGCCATCAAACTTCCTCATATAAATTTTTGGAATACGGTGGGTCTTCGATCCAACTTTAGAGTCTATGAAATCATGATTAACATTTATTTTGTTCTCATCATGAGTTTCCTTTACTACCCTTTCACCATTAGTAAGCATTTCTTGTAGAAACTTTGTTAAATCTGTCTTAAAATCTTCCATGCCTGTCTTCAATTCTCTCTTCAAATCATCCATCTTAGCTTCCACGTCAATCATCTGAGCTTCTACACCTTTCTTTAAACACTCCATCTTAGCTTCTATACCTTTCTTTAAACCATCCATCTTAGAGTCTGTTCCTTTTTGTGCAAGGGACACTTGTTGCACTTGGTCTTGTAATTTTGATATATCATGTTGCATTTCTTCCTCTTCTTCATGAGTCATGCTAGAGCTTTCAGGTTCCTTCCTAGGTGTTTGCATTTTCTTTCCTCAGGGCATCGGTTACCAATAATAGTGCTCTACTATGCCCCTTGAATTCCTTCAAAATAAATTTCATACCAATCTTAAGCAAAAATTAAAAAAAATGTACACACCCTTTTTTTACTTTGTAGGAGCTCGATATTACCTCTGATGTATATCTGTACATTCAAATCATCGAGTTCTAAAAGTGTGACCTGTGATAGCCCTCTGTCTCCCCTTTCTAATGCCACCAGTCTGATCCGAATTGGATTCTTCAAGGAAGAGTTATGTGAAATCTCCCACAGTGACCTGATTATAGAGTAGTTGAGTAGAGCAAATTTGTACGACGTGCCACGAGTCACTGTTTCAAACTTTACCTCTGAATAATATATTGAAGAAACTACATTCTATCCCGTTTCTGCACCTTATTACGAAATTTCAATCCAATGCTCAGAGAAAAAGTTATGACGATTTACCCCAGGTCACCTGTTTGGAATGTAATTCAAGACTCTGCAAAAAGACCAACTTCCTCAGATCATATCTCCGCAAATATTGCACAAAAAGCTCTGAAATTTGGACCTGAGAATTAGCATGATGACTTCTCAAATGGGTTTGTTTTTTTTTCGAATTCTAAAACGTTGCAGAAAAAAGGTTATAGCGAAAATGCCATGATGACCTGTTTGGAGCAGCGAAACCCTAGAATCCAAAGCTTTGATTTACCATGTTATGTAAACAGTCTCAGAAAAATATAGAAAAGATAGCATCAACACCTTAGAATTCAGCCTCTCGAGGGGGCAACCTCCTTAACATTACATAAATTGGAACAATTATTGGATGATTCAAATGACAAAACTGCCTTTCTATAATAGAGTCTCAGGAGTCACAATAAACCCAACCAACCTAACAATAATAATATAAATCCACAAAAATAACAATAGAGGGATTCTATGGGGCACAATAATAATAATATGGGGGCAATAGGGGCACAACAATATTAATAAGGGGTACAACTACAATAGTAATGGGGTAATCACTAGTATTATAAGGACGCAACATATATAAAGAGCTAATATGAATTTACTTTGGTTAGTAATATGTTCTTTTTCCTATTTTGACAATAGTCTTACTAGAACTTCCTTATGTAAGAAAAACTAATTTACACTAAATAATTTCTTTGTGGTACCATCTATGATATGCGGAATTGCTTTATGTTTCTATGTTATCTCTTTATTGGAAATATGTTTTCGAAAATTACAGTTTTGGTCTTACGAAATTAATTTTTTTAACGCAAAACTATATTCAAAAAAAAAAATACCTCCACCATAAATACAAAATAAAGTGTTAACATTTGACATGTCGTATGCATCGAAAAGGCATCTTGTTGGATTTCAAGTTCAAATTTGTCAATTTTTTGTCTCTTTAGTTTGATGCATTGAAAAATGAATTATTCTTAGTGCAATTAGAATATATATAAATAGAAATATAAAAAATATTGTTATACTAGTTTGAGTGAATAATTCTTTTGAAATTCAAGTAAGAAGTCTCAAGGTGGATCATTAAGCTATTGATATATATTATAAGCCCTTCTTTATTTCCGTATCAAATCAAGGATGAATTAAAGCATCTCGTTCTTTAGTATTCCATTTAATAAGGAAAGAAAACTACCCTTGTGCAATTTAATAAGCTCTTTCATACTTCACCATAACACATTAAGAATGTCGACCTACTATTTAATTGTTTATTGATTAAGCATACTACAATGAAATTTTCATCGAGTGAATAACTCGCTAATCACTAATATTCTTGATACCTAACTTGGTGATCCTCTAATATGTCAATTGTCAATCTCCTTTCTTATCAGTTCACGATATTGTTGATCACTTCTTGCGGATCACATATCTTAATGATAACAAGGCTTATCTATCCCCTAGGTTGTGGAATAACCAATATTATCAATCCTCTTCTTGTAAATAAATTTTCCCATCTAATGTAAGACTAAGATTATTTAGAATATAAACTTTTTTCTTGTCAACAACATGGCTTATTAATCACTCAATACATCAATATTATACTTCTTAATCACTTGGTTCATTAATTTCTTGAATCATCATTTATTACCTTATTAATGATCCACCCATTAGACTTTTTCATTGATACCATATCTATATCGATGTTATTCCTTATTGAGGATAAATTTCTTAATGCTATATTGTAACACATGTCCTTGATGTTTGAGGTTTGATCTAGTGTGATACACCCATCCTTTATACACTATTCCATAAATTGATCATTCATGGATATAAATGTATCAATATAAATTCATTATATAAAAAATGTTTGTACACCATTAATAAAATTCTTCATCATTATAATAATAACTTCTAAGCATTCTTCATAATATTTAAATATGTGAACTAGTCAAATCTTAAATCCATAAAATATTATGCAACTCAACATTTTTAAGAGTAATGGATCATCCTATAGAGGGAGATCACATCCCCCTCCAATTTAGGTTCCTTGGATTTCCTAGAAATCGTCCTAGCTTATGAGAAGATTTCCAAATCCACGACATCTAGGATTGTGAATAAAATAGATATTTCTAAATTTAGTCTTTCTCCTATAGCTTCAAGGTGCAAATATATTTCCATTGTACATAGAGATACAATATCTTATTTCACTAGAGTTTATCCTTCACACCTGAAAATGGAAACTTAGATTTTAAAAAAGTAGAAGATGCTCATCAAAGGAAAATTACACCATTTTTCAATTGAAGAGGATTTTGCGCCTTTCTATATGAGAATAGATAGGACAAGAATATTGTCATTCAAATTGGGTCATATTTCATAGGATCCACAAGAATGTACCAAAATCGGTGGACCTATGATTTCAATCTAGAGAATAATGGTCCTCCAACAATTGCTATCTAGGTCTGGATTCCAATACCTAACTTCATTATTGGAGTGATGATGTCATTAAAAGCATTGGAAATACTTGAGGACATTACATTTATAGAGTTGAAGTAAAGAAAGTGTTTATGTTTATGCTCAAATATATGTTGATATGGATCTAAAAAGAGGTAATTTAGAAACTATTATCATCACCCTTGATAACTTGCATCATGTGCAATAGTTGAACTACGACAAAATACACTTGAAATGTGAATCCTCACATGAATATCGACAATTTGTCAAAAATGGAAAAATCGATAGAACCTAATCAGAACAACTATAAGAAATGAAATTAGAACAAAAATAAATGAAATTAAAAATGGGGTCAATTGTTAAGCTAGAAGCACATTACCAAATAGTTGTAACCAAGGCCCAATGCCATTTAGGGCTAGAAGCCCTTAGGAACTTTGGAGCAAAATGTTTCCAAGGGTTCTTTCTCGAATACTCATTTAAAGAAACCCTATTTCTCCAATTACAAAGAATCTCGCCTTTCCCTAATAGGTTAAGAACCTTATCACAAGGCAGAAAAACATTTATTAATAAAACATTGGTCATGTCGTCTAAGGAACTAGTGAGAAACATTTGTTCTCGAGGAGAGTCTACTTTAGTCTAAATTAGTGGAAATTTTTTATCCAAAGAGGAAATTTAAATCAATCCCCCTCATAAATTTGAGGATATCGAAGATTTGGATAATAACACATTTTCAATCCAATTCCTATAGTATTTATCCCCAAAAGAAGGAAATTAAGTTTGAAAAGGAATATAAGAGTTGTAAAATTTCTTATATGTAAGGGACACATTTATGAGTCATAAAGAAAAAAAATGGATCCATTTGTATCATCAAAGTAGGATAGGGGAGATGGGGACCTTGAGAAAATATCCATAAAAGGCTAGGAAAGAAGCTAGCCAAAAGAGAAAGGAAAGAAAAATAAATTATTGATATAATGATAGAATGTTAATAAAAAATTAACAAGTAATTGGGATGAAGTTAGAAACCTATATGAAATCTAGGAAATAACATGTCTAAGAAAGGAAACAGTTCGAAAAAAAATATTTAATTAATGATTCTAGTGTCTTGAAGTTACAAAGGGTTAGGTAGTGGGAGAAAGTAAGTATTGATCAGAGATATAATAGAAATCGATAATCCTCTTAGCCTCTTTCTTAGGGAGATCAAAATTGAATCTTTGCAAGCTACCAAAGTTTGGAAGAAATCATAAATTATGTACTGATAGTTGCTGATCCCAAAGGATCATCAATGGGCTTGCAAACCTTTTGGAATAATAAGCTATTAAGTTTGGAATTACCTTTCAAATATCAAGATTAAATAATTGCACTATTCATGTGCATAAAATTTGGTAAGATCATTGATAATTTAAATGTCTAGATCTTGATCAAATGTATAGAAAAATGTAATTATTAGAGATTTCTCATGGTCACGCGTTGTTCACTCTATGAATTTATGAAATAACACATGAATTCCGAAATTATTAAATAATCCCGCTAATTTCAATACATATTGATAAAACTCTCCAAAATCAATTTGATGAAACCCCCTCCAAATACATATTTCCATAAAAAAATCCTCCATTTCTACAAAATCACCATTTTTATACTTACCAGTAAGTAAAATTCCATTGATACCCCACATCTTCATGAAAATTTTACAATATATTGAAGTTATTTTGTTTTAGATCCTTTTTATGACAAAACATGATAGGGTATTAGTGACAAGGTGAAAACCGTAAGATCATATCCTTGCATGAGTTAGACTATTTTGATAATAGTTTCATCGAAAGATATTTTAATGAATTGTATTCAATCATTTAGAAAAGAGGTGGGAATATAATCCAATGTCCAATCAAGGATAATACAAGGGAATTCATTCAAGGGTGAAAAGGTATATATATATATTATTGAAATCAAAGGAATATTCAACTGAGCTAATAGTAGGACTATGTCATCATATATAGAGTTTCCTATTGTAGAGCAATGTCCTGTTTCAAGAGTTTTCATTGAAGTACACGATACTTCCTTTAGATATTTGTAACCACAAACTTATATTATTATATTTCATGGAATCCACAAATTATGGTCACTTGCTCTGGTTACTGAATTGAATTCGGCTAAATTGTAAGAAGCCAATGAACATGTACATTTAGTTTGATGCAATTACTCTTTTATATATCTAGGAAGATAAAAAATTATAAAAGTACAATCATCCAGAATGGGTAAAGTTCTCCTTATCTTTATAAGGGAAAAGAAAGAAAATAACCAATTATAGGTAGAATATATTAATTAAAGCTATAAATTTAGGACATCATAGATCACCCTAAAGAAGAAGAGAAAAACCTCCTAAAAAATGTCTCAATTTTGATTCATCATGAAGAACATAACGTGATTAAGACGTTTGTGACATAAGTGGGGGATTTGAATTTGTGACATAAGTAGGGGGATTTGAATAGATATTTTTTCAACAAATGAGTTAATGAATAGAATAAAAAAAAAAGTGATATAGAATAAAAAAAAGGTGATATATAGAATAAAAAAAAAGTGATATATATCACCAAATAGGATGATAATAAAATATTTGAGTTTTAGGAGTTAAAAAATGCATCCAAATCACAAAAAATTTCCATTTTTACATAGTAGCATGGATGGAATTAGAGGATATGAAGGTAGTACTTTCAAATATTTCAACATTTTCCCTAGATAAATAAAACACCACCCTTATACAACTATTTGAGGAGGCTAACATCTAGACTATTGTTTGGATCATAAAGCGTGATAGAGATCCTAAGCCTAATGGTTTCTCAATCTCTTTCTACATAACTTTATGTGATATCATTAAATATTATCTAAAAGGAATTCTCTAATACTCCCATTACCCCTATAACATTCATGGAAACACCAATTCTTCCTTCTTGGCTGTAATACTAAAAGAAGAAAACCCTTCTACTTTTTCACGATTGACATCCATTTCCCTCCGTAAATACTCTTATGGAATTATAATTAGGATCACAAAATCCAAGACAAAGATGAATATGCCGAAGCTCTTTCTTTAAAATCTAGGAAATGCCATTCTAAATAGTAATATAATTAAAAATATTATGTTCGTGAAAGAAGTTATTAACTTATTTTGCAAGGCACTTCCTTCTCTTTAATATTATGCCTATAGAAGTTGTTTCACACCTACGTTATCTAATATCTAATAGAAAAAGTAATACAATCACAATCAAAAGGAAGGGAAAAATATAAGAGAGAGAATAAATTGACATTCACATGCAAAGAAGAAATAATAGATAAATATATGAATGTTTTTACATATAATGCATTATAAAAGAATTACCTATATATTATAGGCTTAAATTCATGGAAATGGCATATGGATTGATTAGCTAAGTGAAGCTTTTTTTCATGAAATTGTTGCCTTGGATTTTAGTAGCCAAATTTACTTGATTAGATCATGCAGTTTCTCTCATGGAAAGTAGGGTCTATCCCTTTCTTAGAAGTGCATTTATTTATATAAAATATGAATTATTTCCTAGAATCAATGAATAAAGTGCTTTATCTCCTAAAAAATAGTAATTTACTTGAGAAAAAAGTGGAATTTAGTAATGGTCTTTTATAAGCCATGATTTTCACAACTCATGGTGTTTTACCATTTTATTATGTATGATAAAACTTAAGTGTAGTATGGTAGAGATACAATTATGCATGTGAAGGAAAATGATGCATATAAACCATATCTCCCATTTAATTCTGCTAAAGATTAGTATGATCGATGTAATAGTTGGGCCTTTGAAATATTAAGCTATCCTAGGTACTCGAGTTCCAAAAATTTATATCCCCGAAGGAAATAATGATAAAATACTTGAAGGAATCCTTAACCCTCTGCCACATCGGCCCTCGTCATATTCTCCACCCCCCCATCTCGCAGCCCTGCCCCATCCCACTGACATCCATTCTCCCACCAAAATAATGGGTGGTCTTGAGTGGAATAAGTATCTTGCTTTGAAGAACATTCCTATTTAAATCATAATTGAGCTCGTAAATCTTTGATGTTTCGATGAATGAAGGATTTGAAAAATGTGTATGTTCCTAAAGGATTTTATGAAGAAAATGTATCACAGAGTTTAACTGGGGGAGTAATACCATACCATATGCATTCATATTGGGGGATATATACGGAGGAAAAAATTACATAATAAATTGAGTATATAAAGGGTGGTAAAGGGTTTTAATAATGACAAGTATATTAATGTAGCTCAAAGTTAATGAAAAAATATAAAGGGGTATAAAATTGTCAATGAACAAATCGATACTTATGATATCTACTAACAGTGGGGGTATTTTATATTGGGAAGGTGCATTGAGTTTGCATCGCTAGGGGGTTAAATAAAGTGATTATTATAGGTATTTTCCAATATGTAGTCAAATTAAAAGTATTGTTTAGTATGCCATGAATGCACATGATATGCCAGAGTTTGGTTGAGTGATATCTAAGGCATGAAGATACCCTTCGTTCTACGTCCTTCCCAATTTTTTATTCTATATTCTTGAAAAATATGCAGCCCTACAAAAATCCATCAGAATGTTCTATATCTAGAAAACCAACCACCATACTCTAGTTAAGCTATTGCAAGTACTAGAAATTTGGGTGAGAAAATATCCCATGTTGTAACCTCTTAACTTCATTAACATGCAGTAAATAAAAAAATATAAATATATTTAGGAATTAAATTGAAAATTCTGACAACATATTCCAATGATATACTTCCCCATATAAAAGCTTAGATCCATCAAGGTTCTCTAAAATCACTACATTATCCAAAATGAAATGAACTCACTTTCCTATAGCTGAATGTGTAATTTTTTAATATGAAAAGTAGATTAATAAATGGTGAGGGTACATGTAGCACATTGAAAATGTGTCCATTCTCTAAATAAATTCTACATTTAGCACACACCTAGATAGTTGTATAATCTACCATTAAAACGAATGGACTGGTGCATGGCTGCATCGAGGTTAAGGAATCCTCTGATGGGTCCATATGATTAAATGATATTGAATTAGGAATCCATGTGGTTTATGCAAAAAAATTAATAATAAAAAAATTAACATGTTTTTCGTGTCTTCATCATCTATTTGAATTTCAACATCCTCCTATCTAACATATTTTGGTATTTTCCCACCAAGATTGTTCTATTGGAGAAAATGTTCCATATGATCTATTCTTTTGATTATGCATGCATTTTTTGTATGAAAACTTGTATTGTAGTAACAACACTTAGGCTTATTATTCATTGAGCTCACCTCCCTTTTATTAGAGCTATCCTTTGTAGATTTAGTATTTTCATCATTGTTTTGGATATGGGTCTTTATTTTGTTAAATTTGTGTTTGGCTTCACCACTAGGCCTTTCATTTGTTACAAGTGCATGTCACAATGAGGGTTAAAGGTCAACCATTCAAATCATTTTATCATTTCTTATGGGTGAGTCACTCAAGAAATTTTTCCATGGGAATCATGGTTTAGGAAGCTCTGAACGCTAGTTTTGTAACATGAAAAGTAGAGACAAATAATGAGTATTGGAGAACTAGTTTTGATAGAATGAAAATAATGAATTGTTTTTTCTTCCTTTTCTATATCACATATATTCAGTTAGAGAAATGATAATTTTAATATTATGAATAATTCTTTAACATTGTGAAAATTACTCAAACTCAATGTAATGAGTTCATTCTCCAATTGATTACCTTGTAGCACATCTTGCCTCTGAAAAAGTCCTGCCAATTTGACCAAAACCCTCTTTTGGCCAAGTAGTATTTGATTCAACATGGAATATAAGGTTAGGAACAATTGTGAGGCATTAAAATGAAAAAGATTCAACCATTATGTTGAACCATTTTTCCTTCTACACTATAGATTTGGGTTCATACCTTTTTTCCATTATAATCTTATATAAGACTTTACTCTATAATAGAATGACTACTATTGCATTCAATTCCTAATGGTTGAATGGAATGAGGATTATTCATTCAGGGTGATTCATTTTATCAATTTTCTCTTTTATGTTCTTTCTAAGTACAAAAATGTTATACATCTCCTTAGATTCAAGCCTTATTTGATACCATGTAGAATAATTTGCACATTTGGAAGATCTTAAATATAATATAAAATTAATACAATAAAAATTGGGAAGATGGGAAAGATAATAGCGAAAAAATAATTTCTCATTTACATGTGTAATAGAAACCATGAAAATATGAATGAATTTCATTACAATAAAATTCAATATACAAGAATTAAAATATGTTTCACTTAACCTCATGCAAATTGGGTAGTTAAATCACCCTTTACTATCTAGGTTTGCTCAACAAGTAAAACATATCAACATAAATATTTTAGGAATGAAGATTGGACATAGTGTAAAGAGCCTCAACTACTCATAATATGTATATGCATTTAATTTTATTGCTAAAATCTATATCATTATAGAAACTTGATTCAATTATATTCCATAATCCTTTATTCTTGCTTCTAATGTGGCTAAAAATGACAAAAAATGACAAGTATTTTGCTAGAATTCTAGAATGTAGGTAAGACAGGCCATCTCTATAATTTTTCAATTTTCATTTTTTGAAAAGTAGAATTATTTTAAGTACCATTTGATTCCTACAACTCTCTAAGATACCAAATCACAATCTTAGTTGATTATAATTAGTATGATAAAAATAAAGTTTGGCCAATGAGGTTCTTAGTGGTTCAACTGAATAGGAAGAGTGATGCTCATAAATTCAGTTTAGTTAAACACACATGGGCAGCCAGAGAAATATGAAAGTTAAATCATGAGAGTACAATTTTTATTAACAAGAGATATACATTTATAGTACATTATGTGATCCTTGGGTTTCACATCCCAATGTCTCTTGGACTGCTTTGTCTATTTGGATTCCACACTAACCCAGTGAGGATTAGGTGTCCAACATTCCCCCCCTTAATCTGAAGGGAGAGCTGTAATACAAAATGTGAAAATATGGATGGCAACACTAGGCTGAATATGCTCTCTTAAATGTTGGTATAAAGGGCGGTAGTTTAAGTATGACTACAGACACTGGAATGCTTAGTGCAGTTCTCGAAACACTTCCAAAACTGGCAAGAAGTTGAAGTCTTCTGCTATAGAAAGTGCTCCTATTGTTTTGAAGAGGGAAACCTTCAACCGTGAAAGGGAGGTCTCACCCCGCATAAAAGGGAGAACTTCAACCTGAAAAGGGAAGTCTCAACCTGTGATGGTTTAAGGATGACCAACAACTCTGGAATGCTTAATGCAATTCCTCGAACTCTTCCAAAACTAGCAATAAGCTGGAATCTTCTGGCAAAGGAAGTGTTCTCATTTTTGTTCCTGGAATTCTTCCAAAACTAGCAAGAAGTTGAAGTCTTCTTCTAGAGGAAGTGTCCCAGATTGCCAATTGAAGGCATGTTCACGGGCATCTTTGTCTTTATCTATAACTCTGAAACTAGTGTGGCAGGTTGTGGCTCAGGCTTGCTTGATGTGACTCTGAAGCTTGTAGATGACCATCATTTCCCCCCTGTCAGATACAAGGTGAGAGGATGGAGAAAACTCAACTGCAAGACTGTTCAATACTCTAGAATGAGTTCTGACATGTGTTTGGAATATCTTCCTAGCTGTTGATGCCTATTGCCAAGAAACAATCCATCCAAGATGAATCTTTGTTCTTGAAAGACATTTGTTTTTGAAGCATCTGTTTGAAGAATGACTGGTTTTATGACAGTGCTTACATGGATGAAGATCAAAACAATGATATTTCAGATGGCCAAGTCGATCACAGTGTTGACATTTTATAATCTGTTGTTGTTGTTGTTGCGTAAGAGGAACAAAATCTGGAATAGCTGGAGCTGAGCTGTCATGAAGAACAGGTGAACTGTCATGAATGAATCCAGCACTCTGAAACTGAATGGGCTTGGCATAGTCTGGAATATGAAAGGACAAGTCCTTGTCATATCCAAGACCAGTTATGTGCTTGTTGTGGACAAGTTATTCCCAAGGTCTGATGATGGGCTTGGGAGGAGCAGACTGAGTTTCTACATTTGCATGTACAACTGTTGCTTTATTTGAATGAACTGTAACATTATTGACTTGCTGTTGATGGGTGGTTGTTCAATGTTATAAATAGAAACAGATTCAGAATGATGACTTCACCATTGTAATTCTTCTTGTTGTAGCTGAGATTCAAGCTGCGAAAAATCAATCTTTTCCTGTGCATTTCGTAGACATGTCTGAATTTTTCTAAGAGAGATCCTTTGCTGATTTGTAATGTGTCATCAACAATAGATTGTACAAGAGTTTTCATGAACTCTAATACTTCACTGATTTTGGCCATTTTTCTTCAATGTCAGATTTACACCTTAAAAACTGATCACAATTATTACTTAATGTAGACAAGTAATATCCACTTCCAGTACAAAACAATATCTTCTATAAATGTGCAGAAAATGAATCAGGGAATCAATGCATATATATGTAGACAGAAACTATAATGGGTTTTAAATACAATGCCACAGTTGGGGCAGCAACAACTGCAAACTTGCTTGGATCCTTCAAGTAGTCCTTTACTTTTAAATCAGAAATGATGGCTATCAGAACTTCAATAATTATAACACCATGTCATGGGAATTGGAATAAATCTCTAGCATGCTAAAACAGCAGTGATAGACTTCCTTACATGTCCAAATACTTAGCGAACTGTATAGTGTTGGTCATAAATACCATAGCATTTTTACCATGACCTTTCAAGAGCCTTCCAACTATGCACAGTTTCAGGAAAACCTCCAGGAGATTAGAGAATACTCGCCCCTACTTCAGATGTATATGCAACCAATTATTAAGGAGATTTGACTCTTTGACAGTGATAAAATATGCCCACAAAGGACAACTCGAACACAAACTGATAGAACTTGATTTGTAGATGCTTTGAAACCAACATTTTGTTGGAAATAATACTAAGAGGGGGGGTGAACCAGTATTATCAAATCAGTAAAACTTTTTCATTTCTATGCTTAGATACATATATGCTACTTCAGTTAGGTGAACCCGTGTGTATACGCGACTGTGTCTAATGCAACTAGCATATATCAATAATACTTATGATTCAGATAATCCATTATATGTTAGTATTTAGATAATGCATCAGAACTTCATTGACCATATGAAAGGTAGATAGAAGCAGTAAAATAGAAAATGTCATCACACACAAGAAACACAAATGAACACCATGATATAAGGTGGAAACCCAATGTGGGTGAAAACCACCTGCTGCAAGTCCTATCAATCTTCTTTAATAAGAAATTCTTTTTACAATAGTTCTGTACTAGTGCAGACTTTTACCAGTACACAGGCTTCTACCTGCAAAAGGCTACAATGTTCTCTCGTTCTCCAGCCTCTCCTGGAAGGGAGCTACAACCCCCTTTTCTCTTGTACTAGCTGATGTACTAGTACGTAGGTGCCGACCTACAGAAGGCTACAACCTTCTCTTTTTTCCTCCAGGTACCACGTTTCATCAATTTTTGGACTGGATACACTGAAGCACAACTCTATATCTGAAGGCCACATTTCATCCAATTTTCATGCTGGACCCATCAATATCATTGAAGGACACAAACACTAGCAACATCAATCTCTAAAACACCCAATACTAAAACACTAAAACCGTGTCAACAAAAGGCAGTCACCAGAACACAGAGCAGAACACTAAACTCTGCAACAATATTCAGAACCAACTGTATCATCAAAAATCATAGCTTAAATTTTATATGCTACTTGGACGAACCAAACCTGCGTACATACACGCTTTTACCAAATCCAACCCGTGTACAGATCTATAAATGTTCAATTATGACTTGCAGTTATTTCAAACTTAAGTTATACCTAGTTCAGAACATTACATGCGACAGTAGATTGATCTAGAACAAGCATAATCAACCATATAGAGATAGTTCATTTCAAACAATTTGATCCTGATCTATCCTTAGATCTTGTTCTCCATCAACCGGTGACAACCGGTGAGATCCCTCCTTAGCTCAGATCAGGCAATGTATCATAACCCATATCCTGCATACTGGATCTCATGCTACATCAGATATTGAAGTATTTTTCCATACATTTGCCTAATGATCTTATTCTCCTTTTATAGTCTTAGGCCTTTCACAATACCATGGTGCAAAACCATAACAAATCAATACCATGGACCCAATACTAGGGATCAACACATCTGACGAGATACTATGGTCCAAAATCATAGGTTCAAATACCAAGGACTAGCTACCATGGACCAAAAGTAAGTTCTCCAACATATACATGCTTTTCCTTGCATGAAAGTGTGTGTATACACATACGCGCCTTGGGAACGTGAAACCTGCGTGTATACGCGGCTTCGTCAAAGTGAACATGCGTATATATATTTTCTCTTCATTCTTGTAGTCCGATCATCAAATCCTTGTTGTTGACCTGCTACACTATGATCTGTCATCTGTGTGATTTTCCATCAAGGACAACACTTTTCTCATAATGCCAACAATCTCCCCCTTTGGACTTGATGGCAACGCTAACTTGTCATACTTAGAACTATCATCTGATTCCTTTGAGTTGTCCTACATCCCATGCATTCAATTACATCTGATATCTCTTCTGAGGATTCATCTAGTTATAACTAGGTGAGATGTTCTTCTATGAGTGGGTTGCCATCAAGTACAACACATGGATCATAATGCCAACAATCTCCCCCTTTGTACTTGATGGCAACAACACCAAATCACTCTCCCCCTTTGACATCAAGGGCAAAGGGCGGACTAAGATATTCACATTTTTTGATAAAGATTCTACTGTCCATACTCCCCCTGAGTACATGTCGAGTCTCTACACTGCTGAAATGTGTTGTTCATCCTCCCCTTGACCATAGCCAAGATATGAAAAAAGATTTTCTACAAGAAGAACATGACTCTATTGTAAATGACCTTCCTATTACCAAAGACTCATACATACATCCATCTCCGATCCAAGTGGGACTTGACTCATCTACCCAACCAAGTGGGGATACATCAAAAGTTTACACATGATAAAACAAGAACATTACATCATCCATCCCAGGCATAGTGGGGAAACCAATATAGGTCGTTACATGACCTTGACACCATATAAGAAAAAGATACATGACCTAGAGACAAAATATTTAAAACAAGTCTTATGAAAGACACCAACAACTTATAGCAACAGCAACTGACAATCACCATTCAGATCAGCAACCAATATTTCCTTCTGTTCTCCCTCTGTCTCTGTTCCTCCTGAAACCAACAACAGCTATGGACTACAACTAAAAGTTTGTAAGATAATGCCAACAATACATTATTAGAAGATTATCTACTCCCCCTGAACCTGTGCCGGATAGTCTTCGTCAGACCCATATCAGACTCTTCTCATCCTAAGTCTGGCCCACTGATTTCATTGAAACCAATATATACACGACTATATCCACAAAAACAGGCGCATATGCATGGATATGCCTTATTAAACTCACATACAACTATTTCCAAAACAGCAACCTGCAAGTGTGCTGTACCAAGGTATGTCTGCATATCGAAATTAATACATCCTTTTGAACATCATCATAAGTAATTTGCATGATATCATATGTGGAAAACACCATAGTCATCATCATCAAGGTTTGCATGACCATCCATGTAACATTACACGGGAATATCCTTCAACAACATATGTGAGAATCAACCTATCATCATATAGGTAAGATCATATCTCCAATAATTCCATGTATCCGGCACTAAGTATCTAGAGCTCAAGATTTTGTCAAGGTTTCTTTATATCATCAACATCAACAATCCTCATCCTCATGATCATCAAGAACTATAGGAATCCTGCATCATAACTGTATTTCATGCATATGAAGACAACAACATATGAGAGACTCATCATCAAGTAATGACGTTGTGTATTCAAGCTTTGTACTTATGAAGATCACCATCTAAGCATCATATATGCACCATCAATCCACAAATATGATCCGAACAATAACTATGTAGCCCTTAAGAACCATATGATATTTTGTCATGGATAACTCATAACCATATCATAGCAAGATATATCATTTAGCCATATAAGCATCAAGACATCATCATCATCAAGTTAGGATCGAAACACTTCTAAAACATGTTACAAGTATGAAGACATTTCCACACATCCTCATCAGACTGTAACTATTAACCGATAGAGCAAATAATGGACTGAAACATATCAGACCCTTTTTCTGAGCCCATCCCCACTGCTTTTCCTCAGACTGAAATATACGTGACTTTGCAGTGTATAATCGCATATATACGTGACTTCCCTTTATGAAACTTGCATATGAGATTCAGGATACTGAAGTTGTACACTTTCATCTCCCCCTGAGTTAGTTTTGTCTGTGTTGTATTGCATCTGAGTACATAGTGCGATGCTACATCTTTCTGACTGAACTTCCTTCTTCTTCCATATCTTCAAGTGTGATGTCCGTACTTTGTTCCTGCAATCCTTTGCTATATGTCCAAGCTTGTTACATGCATAACATCTTACATGTTTCATATTCCTCATGTAGCAATCAACAACCTTGTGACCAAACATATTGCAAGAAAAACAATGTCCATTAAAGTACCTGGAATGTGATGATTTTTCTGTGTGATGGTCTTGAACCATTCTTCTTCTACATCTAGCTGCAATATGTCCAAGATTATGACATTCATAACATTCAACATTATTCATAGGAGGAGTAAAATATTTTCTTTGAAGAATCTCGTTCCTTGATTGTTGATAGGGTTGACCTCTCATCTCCTTGCTGATCATTTTAGATTTCTCTTTAGAGTTCCTTGCTTCTCCTTGTGAACTAGATTCACCTTCAATAGATTCATGAAAACCAAGACCATTTTTGATAGCAGGAGATCTTTGACTATTAAGAATATCATCCAAGATTTTAGTACTATCTTGAAATCGTAGTAGTTTATATTTTTCTTCTAATTTACCTTTCAAGATATTTACCCCGACTTCATGTTGTTCTTCTTCTTCCAGACATTGCTTCTTCAAGGTATCTTCAGACTTTCTTCCTTCTTCCACTAGTTGCCTTAGTTTGAGAATCTCATCTTCTTGTTCTTCATTCAACACCTGCAGCATTTGACAAACTCTAGAGGCACATTCCAACTGTGCTTTTAAACTCATAACTTCGTTTTCCTGTTTTTCAATAGATTGGAGTAGATCTTTATTCTGCTTCTTTGCTTCTTCAAGTTATTCCTTTAGAGAGAGGGTCATAGCTTCAAGACTTTCGTAATCACTGGATCTATTTCTGAGTTTCTTGATTGTTGTGTTCTTTTCATTCACTTGATTTCTTTGAGATGTTACTTCATCATGCAACTTTTGATATTTGTCCTTTAATAGCTTCCTTACCTTTCTTTCTTCCTCTTGTTGAGCCTTTAGTCTGGTAGCAATTTCTTTGATGGTACCATCCTTTATGTTCAATAGATCTTCTTGATCTCTAATTTTGCCTGTCATCCTTTTAAATTCTGCCTCTATTTGATATCCTTCTTGCTCGCCCATAAAAGCAACTTCAGTTGTCTCACTATCACATACATACTCTCTATGTGGATAGATAGTTGGAATATCAGAGGATAATAGATTCATACCTAATAGTTAATCTTCATTCTGAAATGATTCTGAATCTGATTCTGAAGAGCTTCTTACACCTAATCCCCAATCGATTCTCCCACTGTCATAGTTCTTCTGAGATGTCTTCTTCTTCTTTGGTGCTTTCTTCTTAAGCTTCTTTCCCATTGTTCCACAGATCTCCTTCAAGCGATCAAGCTTCTACCAAAGGACCTAGCTCTGATACTAATTGTTGGAAATAATACTGAGAGGGGGGGTGAATCAGTATTATCAAATCAGTAAAACTTCTTCATTTCCATGCTTAGATACATATACACTACTTCAGTTAGGTGAACCCACGTGTATATGCGACTGTGTCTAATGCAACTAGCGTATATCCATAATGCTTATGATTCAGATAATCCATTATATGTTAATCTTTAGATAATGCATCAGAACTTCATTGACCATATGAAAGGTAGATAGAAGCAGTAAAACAGAACAGATCATCACACACAACAAGCACACATGAACACCATGATATAAGGTGGAAACCCAATGTGGGTGAAAACCACCTGCTGCAAGTCATCTCAATCTTCTTTAATAAGAAATTGTTTTTACAATTGTTCTGTACTGGTGTAGACTTATACCAGTACACAGGCTTCTACCTGTAAAAGGCTACGACCTTCTCTCATTCTCCAGCCTCTCGTGGAAGGGAGCTACATCCCCCTTTGCTCTTGTACTAGCTGATGTACTAGTTCGTAAGTGTCGGCCTACCAAAGGCTAGAACCTTCTCTTTCTTCCTCCAGATACCACGTTTCATCAATTTTCAGATTGGATACACTGAAGCACAACTCTATATCTGAAGGCCACATTTCATCCAATTTTCATACTGGACCCATAAATATCATTGAAGCACACAAACACTAGCAACATCAATCTCTGAAACACCCAATACTGAAACACTAACACCCTGTCAACAAAAAGCAGTCACTAGAGCACAGAGGAGAACACTGAAATCTACAACAATATTCAGAACCAATTGTGTCATAAAAAATCATAGCTTAAATGTTATACGCTACTTGGACAAACCAAACCTACGTACATATGTGCTTTTACCAAATCCAACCCGCATACAGATCTATAAATGTTCAATCATGACTTGCAGCTATTTCAAACTTAAGTTATACCCTGTCCAGAACATTACATGCGACAGTATACAGATCTAGAACAAGCATAATTAAAACCATATAAAGATAGTTCATTTCAAACCATTTGATCCCGATCTACCCTTAGATCCTGTTCTCCATCAACTGGTGAGATCCCTCCTTAGCTCAGATCAAGCAATCTGTCATAACCCATATCCTGCATACTAGATCTCATGATACATCAGATATTCAAGTATTTTTCCATACATTTGCCTAACGATCATCTTCTCCTTTTATAGTCGTAGGCCTTTCACAATACCATGGTCCAAAACCATAATAAATGAATACCATGGACCCAATACTAGGGACTAACACATCTGACGAGATACTATGGTCCAAAGTCATAGGTTCAAATATGAAGGACTAACTACCATGGACCAAAAGTAAGTTCTCCAACATATACGTGATTTTCCTTGCATGAAAGTGCGTGTATATGCATACGCGCCTTGGGAACATCGAACTCGAGTGTATACGTGGCTTCGTCAAAGTGAACATGCGTATATATATTTTCTCTTCATTCTTGTAGTCTAATCATCAAATCCTTGCTGTTGACCTGCTGCATTATGATCTGTCATCTGTGTGATTTGCCATCAAGGACAACACTTGTCTCATAATGCCAACACTTTTCCTCTTTGGATAAAATACAACCAACTCAACTTCTTGAGATAGGCTCCTCTTTGGCTATTTTTTTTTCAATGTGCAACACCATAAAACATTCAACATTATACCATATCAATTCACATAGAAATGGCTTGAATAACATTGTCACCATACCTACACCAAAACGGACTCGCAAACAACATACCACCATATTCCAAATCATATTCAAAGCATAAAATCATCATTTTAACCAGCACACCTTTTGGATAATGCACAACGGAAATACCATTACATTGTCATTGAAGCACAACATATATCTGCAACATATGTCCAACAAGGTTTGGTACCATACCATATCTAGGCATGCACATGTGTCTTTAATGCGAAAAACACGCAAATAAATGCCACAAGAAAACAGTGTCTTAGGCTATTGTAGTACACTGCAATCATGTTTTACGAGATGATAGAGTACTGAAGGCTCAAGGTGAGTAACCCATTTGTGAGATTCTGCTGTCCACGCGAATTCGGCTACCTACGTGAACAAAAATGGATAACGAAGAGGTGTCGACAGGTTGACACAGAAGGAGTGATGGGATGTTGAAATGCCAATTATGGGATTACCAAAAGCTCATCAAAAAGGCCCTCTCAGTGATTTTTTTTTAAACTGAGGCATAATGGGGGATCCATGAGGGCTGATGCTGTGGATTCCATTTTAAAAATTCTCCCATATTTAAAGGTCTTAACAGACAGAACTCAACATTACATTCAATTGAGAATCAATTGTGTGAGGCTTGTGCAGAGGAGGACACTCCAATATATGGTCATACAAGTGTATCTGACAAGTATTTGAGTGAAAATTTGAGTAGAGGTCACCAAGTAGGGCCTGAAATTGAGCAAGAAAATGAGCACAGACAAGGTGTATAACGTATGTAAAATTACAGCCTGATTGTTATGTCAAGAGTATGAATGAAACATAATTCGAAATTGTGCAACGGTTGAGCACATATAGGCTTTGGCAGAGGGCGTTTCTTTGGCACTAGAGAATAAGGAAATGGGCACACATAAATGTCATGACTAAAGATAGTGCTCAGGACAAGCAAAAGACCTGAGAAACAGCTAAGTAAAATGACAAGTAAATGTCATACCAGCGTCACAATGGTCGGTGAAGAAAAACAAATGCTTAGTTGATCATACCACACACTTGGGGTTTAGAAAAGGCACTCAAATTAGCGCAAGGCTAGATTCCACCTGCTCATCATTCAACAACGTTAATACGCATTCAAATGAAAACCATTTTACGCATCTGTGTCCCACGCATATACCACTGTAGTTCAACGCAAGGAAAAACTCGGACAGGCATATGTATAAACCCACAATGCATAGTGTTAATATCATATAAACCCACAACGTTCAAATGATTCAAACGTTAATACTCAACCCATTCAAATGCATAGGCATATGGAATGAATGCATATACAAATTTGGAATGAACTCCTTTGAATGCATATGGTTCAAAGTTGGTTTCAACGCATATACCATTCAACGTTAATATGATTCAATAACGCATACCAGGAGCTAGACCTTCATTGATGGTGGCGTATCTCTATAGTAGCACCGTCAGACCTCAGCGCTAAACCAGGAAATGACAGTATGGACAGATGTGCAGTGCTGGAAGAGGTAGGATATTTCAGGTCTGAGGGGAATAAGGTAGAGTCAGAGATCAGGTAATGCAGAACTGACATATATATAGAGACCACAAAACAAGTGGCTCAAATTGGAGCAGGACCAGCAATCGCCCGCTCTGATACCATGTTAAACACACATGGGCAGCCAAAGAAATATGAAAGATAAATCACGAGAGTACAATTTTTATTAACAAGAGATATACATTTATAGTACATTATGTGACCGTTGGGTTTCACATCCCAAGGTCTCTTGGACTACATTGTCTATTCGGCTTCCACACTAACCCATTTAGGATTAGGTGTCCAACAAGTTCCATCAAACCTACATATATAACAATTTTCAACCATTCCAATGTGAGATGAAATTACAATATAGATACTCATTAAAATTAGAGCGTTTTGGAAAGGAAGCAATTGTAATAAAAATAATAGTAATATTATAAAGTGGAATATGATTAGACTCTCAGAGGATAGGGCTGGATTGGGAAAAATGTTTTGGGAACCAGTAAACCTTTCAAAGAGTTCCAAATTATTGTGGAGATTGTTGTAGTGTTTTCTTCTCAATGATGTACGAAAAGAACCCACTGAAGATCATGGATGACAAAAGATATAAATAATTCAAATGACTTCTAAACATTGTAGATCTACAACTATTTATAGAAATAAAACCTACCAAAATTCTGATCTATGCTGCAATCATAGTTAAAAAATGAAATAAAGAGTAATAACCCCAAAACATCCAATGGAAATGAGATATGTAAAGAACTATTTTGTTATAACACCTCTGAAGGGAAAAAATATATGTTTCCAATCCCCATCTATTGGATTGGTTCTTGGCAATCCTCATATGCTTTCAACTTTTGTAGAGTCTACCTCCTCTATAATGCATAAACCCAACGAAACTATGGTGTGCGAAAATGAAAATAATTAGACTTACAATAGTGAGTGCAACAATGAGAATAATCAAAAGTGATTAATGAATGGAAATCCCTCGTTATAATAAAAGATTGAGTTATCCTCGAATAATGAGCAATAATAAAATATTATCGATCCCATTCTCAGAATTACCACTTGGAATATTTTATTATATTTATTTAGGAGTGAAAAAGTATTTAAACTTTTATTTAGAAGTAATAAATAAATAGATTATTTATTTATTATCTTAATGAACTAGTTAAGGAATATTAAACAAATAAGGATTTATTTAATTGTTCTTAAGGGATTTAGTCAAATTTACCAAAGAATAATAATTCATTAGTGATTAATTAGTTATTCTTAGAGAAAAATAAGAAAAATAATGATTTATCTATTTATTTTTCATGATTGGCTCAAATTTGACAAGGAATAATAATAAAAAAATGGTTAAATTAATTATTCCTACAAGAAAATCAGACAAATAACGATTTATTTAATTATTCTTCATGGGTTTAACTGTATTACTTAATAAAGGTGCTTTATTACGTAACTTCTCACAGTGAAAGAAATTTTACTATGGTAAAATTTTCTTGACATGGTGTACTTCAATCAATATAGTAAATTAGGCTAGATGATCAATGTTTTGGTGATAACAAATTCCCCCCCAATGTACGAGTGTTAAGAGCAAAATGTATGACTGAAGTATGTTGTAAAGACACAATCACTTAGAGAAGATAGGGGAGTCAAGGAGAGAGAGAGAGACCAATGAAACTAAAGTTGAGAGATGATAATGATAGAGGGCGTGAGACTAATACAAGTCTCCTTTTTTATTGTGGTACCTGTTTTGGAGAACTTGGTATCTACGGATAGATACTAATTCCTTAGATAAGTAGCCATCTCTAGAACAATAGTTTAAAGAACTTTAGCCTTTTCCTATAAGCAATAGATAGGACAAAAGGAATGATAATCCCTACTTGTAGTTCTGCTTTCCTCTTGTCTCCTTTATATCAATCCTGTTACTCGTTCCCGTACATAACACGCTTGGGAAGTACCTATAAACATCAACAAAAGAAAAAGACCCAATCAAAGAAAAATATCTATTGATTACAAGTAAATGGAATTGGATACATTCACACATATTAGCATTATAATCAAGATAAGCATGTGGAAAAAGGTTCAAATACATTATTGAATAGAAGAAGAAATTACAACCATCAAGTCTAATTCAAAGTCACTCCTCCAACTTTGATAACATCCACATCACATCAAAAGCATGAAAAACTTGTAGCATAACAATAGTCAAGTCTCAAACTTAATTCTCATAGCAACATTATCTCCTTACAATTCAACATAGTCCAACCCCTGATAACTTAGATGAGTGCTCAATTTATAGGAAGATGGACAAGGTTATGTCGTAAATGGGGTACTCAATGGCCTTCCATACTTAGAATTAGTTCCATAGAGGAAGGGATGAGAGGATAGGATGCATCTTAACTCATTCCTCATCCATTTTTGACTTCATAGTAGTTGATAAGTGAAGGAAACTTCTAGAAGACTCCAAGAGATAAGAATATTCTCCAAGCCCTATGTAAATTTCTCTCAATCTCACCCAACGCAAGTCAAAGAGGGCCTAAGTGCTCTGCAGAGCACCTTGGCATGGACTCAACTACTTTGCAGTGCACTTTTACATTGGCCTACCTACGCTGGTCCCTTTAGAGATAATTTTAGGATTTTCTTCAAGTCATGAAATAGTCTAGGAAGGAGGCATTCAAAAGGTTGACCTGCTTAGGCATGTAACAACTGAGATTAAGGTTTGATGAGCTCTAAAACACTAATCTAGATGATGGCAGTGATATGACCAAATGGATCTGTAAGAACTACCCCTTAAAGCTTGAAGTCAAACAATGTAAATGTCGAATGAAATTATTTACGATGTGACGAGGAGGTTTCAAAATGGAAGGTGACCTGCACCAATTACAAAACATATATCATGATATTTTTATTTTTTCACATGAATCATTGAGTGAAGGCATACCCATACTTAGCATATAAACTTTCATTACAAGTACATAGACAGTCGTCTATAGATATACACCCATGAATGGATGACCATCAATGTAAGGCCATTACACATATGATTTAGTACTCCTAAAATCACAGCTCAGATGGATGAAACTAGATCTGAGTTCTTCTATCACGTTCAATCGTTCGCTCTAGTATGATTCTAACCATATGAATATGTGATCTAATGTCAAACATGGGAAGACACCATCTGATTATCAGCCAATGATGTAAGCGTTTAACAGATGCGAGAGAAATCATTGATAATGATAATGATCCTCAAGGTACTGTAGTACATTCTACATGGTGTGAATAGGCGTTTTGATGTCGAACACCATACAGAGTCTTTCAATCGAAGGTCAGTGATGTCAACCTATCACTGGAAGCAAGAAACTTGCCATTGATGTATGCAAGCCTTAAGGTACTCAAAGGGCTTTTCTAAGCCAACCTCTTGGATAATGTGCTGATGTCGACATTAAGAGACTCGTCATAAGAGGGCCTTGATGTATCCCAAATTAGTGACACGAAATGACTGTAATGATTTTCGAGATGGAATTTGACAGACAACACAAGGTTCAAGAATGGCTGTCATGAAAGTGAAGGTTTATGGTATTGCAAAGGATGAATTTTAACTAGATGACTTCTCTTGAGCATGTCTGCAGCACTGAAATGAACTGGTAGGATTGACCCAAAACAAAGAGATGGATGTTATGATATACCAATGGTACAATAATCATCAAGATGATAACCCAACCCAATTAGTCATGGCGAAGAACTGAAAGTGTCATGTTCAAGAGCAACCTACTACCATACAATTGTTTCCCCTTTTTCCATTTTCCCTAATCATTATTAACCAGTACCTCTTTACTTTTTATCAAGATTGAGAAGGATAACACATTCTTGTTGTATAATTCCGCCATTCAGGTCAATCCATTGCTATGTGATGTTTTAATGAGTCTAGCGAAGGTGAAAATTGGTCTTGTCTAAATGGAAAAGTTCGTCACTATTTGATGTTTTAACAAGTTTAACGATAAAGATAACTCTGTCCTTGTCACGTTTAGACAGTTTGAAAGGGGACAGAAAGAAAAATCCACAAATTCTTTTTCGTAGATTTGTCTCTCAAGCCTGAAAAAGCATAAAACAATACATGAGAGAGCCTATTGTGTGTGTTCAATCAATGTATTCCTTTTTCATAAATAATCTATCTCAGTCTGGAAAAGTGTTAAACTTATACTGAGTATATGTCATTTGCAATCTGTTAACAAGCTGAAAAGGACAAGTGCTTGACAATCTTTTCATATTTCGAGAGTCTGAAAGGAGCTTAAAGAGAACTCCACTTTTGAGGAATGAGTGGTGTCTAGGATAGCAACTAGTTCCGATGATGTTGGAACTTCACAAAACATGTTGATTTATGTGAAGAGACTAGCTAATAAGACCATTCATTGCAACTGTTCATCAAAAAGGGTAAAACACCCAAGTGAAAGTGTATCATCAGCCAAGTAGATAGTGAAAATGGAAGGAGAAAAACTAAGGCTTATCTGATAGAAAAGGTTGATAGAATGGCAGTCACGGGGGTTAAAATGGAAATGGGTTCATTTTTGCACAAGCTTGAAACAAAAATCTATGCTTGGATTTAGTTTCATTGTTAGACAAGCTCGAAACAAAGAACTATTCTTGAATTCAATTTCATTTTTACATAAGCTTGAAACAAACAACTATGCTCAGATTTAGTTTCATTTTTGCACAAGATTGAAACAAACAACTGTGCTTGGATTCAATTTCATTTTTACATAACCTAAAAATTAACAACTATGCTTGAATTTAGTTTCATTTTTACACAATCTTGAAGCTTGAAAAAACTATTCTTGAGATTGGTCTACATGCCCCCAACATGATGACATGATTCTAGGTGCATGCCCCCCAATCTTCATTGCATTCACCTAAGTCGACTACTTGTGGCTATCAGGTGGATGGAATGAAGGTTCATTTACGAGATCAAATGAAAGTATTGATTAGGTATTTATGAGATTTAATCAAAACTTGAATTGGAACTTTTCTCCAGGTGTCCTTGCTTCATATTTTAATGAGATTGACACAAGCTAAGGAACTCTGCTCATATTTCTTGCTTTATTTTTTAACGAGCTTGACACAAGACAAAGAACTATGCTCTGGAACATGTTTCATTTGTTCTTTTAATGAGGTTGACATAGTAAAAGAACTATCCTCATAGACCCTTGTTTCATTATTTAATGAGCTTGACACAAGACAAGGAACCTTCCTTGAGGGAGTTGTTCATTTTTTAATGAGGTTGACATTGTAAAAG
Organism: Pinus taeda; assembly: GCA_000404065.3. Lineage (NCBI taxonomy): Eukaryota > Viridiplantae > Streptophyta > Pinopsida > Pinales > Pinaceae > Pinus > Pinus taeda. The sequence goes on along the minus strand of APFE031504907.1, from coordinate 487,103 downwards.
AACTATCCTCATATTCCTTGTTTCATTTTTTAATGAGTTTGACACAAGACAATGAACTATATTAATATTCCTTGTTCACGACCTATAAGAGGTCATGATTTCCATGGGGTTCTCATCAGATGGGAGAACAATTCTTTGGAAGGAGAGATCTAGTTCTGAGGCCCCCAGTACATGATGTATAACATCAGTGAATTGATTATCAGTTGATGTAGGTATGGAATGGGTTGCCACATAATTGACCCATGGCGGGGAAGATAACATTGGTTCAAAAGGACCATTTAGGGATGATGGTCAAATAGAATCCATATTTGGACTAGGAAATGAAAGTTGGTCAACGGTGATAATTTTGCCTTCACGTGGGAAAACAATCACTCAAATGAGTGTTGAAAGAATAGCCCCCGTGTCATAAATATAGCTTTGCCCAAGAATTAAATTGTAGTATAAAGGGCTTGGGACTACCATCACATTCAGATAAATGATTTTACCTCCCAAAGTAATAGGCAACTAAGGAAGGATCCCTAATAGTTGATTGGTTCTTCTATTGAAAGCCAATAGATTCTGGGTAATAGGCACAAGTGGCACCAAACCGAGCACTTGCCAAGTAGTTGAGGAAAGGATACTCACAGATGAACCTTCATCTATAATAGTGCCAGATATAATCATATTACAAACTTGTATTGTGATCTGGAAAGGCACATAAGAAGGAAGACGTAATTCTGGCAGTTGATTTGAATAAAAGGAAGTGACTAGACTACTTGAAGGGGGTACTATAAGAATGAGAGAATTATCTCTTTAGGTTATGAGAATGGGAGGATTTTCCTCTTGTCTTGATGGAACATGAGGATTGCCTCCAAGCTCATTGGAATGAGAATAAACAAAAAGAACATGAGTGGTATCATACTCACTTTCTACAGAAAAGGTACGATTAACTGAAGGTGAAATCATGTCAATTGTTTGGTTGACCTGTTGATTCGGGTTAGGTATAGAGTCATAGGATTCACTTTTAGAGACAGTGGGTTTGACAGACAATTGATTTGGGTAATTCACTTTATCAACTAGTGAAGGATGAAGGGAAAGTCTCCTATAACCAAATGGAAGTCGCTACGATGAAGCAGCATGGTTATCCAACACATTTTTGGCTTCATTCAGATAGGGAAAAAGGTGAATGGGGTTATTCCCTTCACATAACCTATAAGGAAACTTAACTTTACGCTTCCTTCCATGAGATTTACTACCACTAGTTGATGGCGTATCACTGGCATGATCTTGAGAAGTTGATGACATAGGGTGATGTTAATGAGACGACCATTTTTGTAAGATCTGAGGAGTATCATGACAATTTCGAAGAAGACGGTCTCCCATACAAAGTTTGCATGGAAATTGAACTTTGTGAGCCTTATGGGATGGTTTCTCATTAGAAGCTACATTGAAAGCAATAGTTCCTTGGTTTTCCCCCTACTGAATTGCCTTCTTCTTCTTCTTATTCCCTTTATTCTTCTTCTTAGCCACGTGGTTACTAGTACGAATAATTTCACTAGGTGAAGAGGAAGAAGGGGAGGAAGAAACAATTAGGGAAGAAGGAAAAGGTTCAACTTTAGGATTAACTGGAGGTTGATTTTGTCCAGTTGGAGGAGTACTCGATTATGGAGAAATCGTGACATTTTGAACCAAGGAGGTTGAAAACAACCATACTGGCAAGCCAATTGTAAATCCTAGAGGGGATAATGTAGCCATATAAGGAGAACCAATATTTCCAAAACGAGGAAAAGGACTAGGATTCCCATCAAAAGGAATTCCTTTATTGGTGGACTCCAAATTTGTTACCATATGTCTCAACCTAAGATCAACTAACGAGAAGGCATGGAGGATGTTATCTACTGTCAACTAATTTTATTTTAATGAAAGTAATATAAGAAAACACTAGAGGGATAATCTAGGCAAAATGTTTACCAAGCAATTGTGAACTGTAGAATACCTCCCGGTGAACCAAGAAGTACGGGCAGGCAATCTCACCCAATGTTGTGTTCGGTGTATCATAGTGTACAAGGCGACCAACTTGGTTACCTAACGATGGATGGAAACCTATTGTTGTCCTCTCATATATACCCGAAAGTATGTGGATTCCCATTCTGTACTAGAGTTGTCTAGTGCAAAAGTGCACAGTGGGAGAATTCCCATATACTTTACGTACTGTAACATTGCTCTATATACTCGAGATTACATGGATGAGCTATAATAGAATCACGTACGTGGAATGAGATATCACACTTGGGATGTATTGAAAAAAGTTAGCAATAGCTGCTATGCTTTATGATGCTGGAACATGTCTCTAGCCTAAAGCCTCTAAATGTTGTTCGTTATGTGATAATGCTCCATTAGATTAATTCAGATGAATGTTAAGTTGATATTCTTAACAATTTTCCTTTCAAATTTCACCGCCTGATGTATGTTTGCAATTCCTCGAATGAAACTAATATGATAACAATTATTTCCATTCAATTTAATAATGGAAATTGTGGTTAGTAGGGATAGAGCAATTAGATATTTGACAAAGAGAAAAGAGCACATCTAATGCAATTTCCCTAGATATTCAGTTCAAGCATTCATGAACTACAATATGAATGATGAAATTTTTTCTTTTCAATTTCCTTAATTTCAAGATGAACAAAAGGAAACTAATGCACATACAATCAATCAATATTTTTGCAAGAATGAAGACTTTACGACAATTCCGTTTCGATAGAAATGAAGACTTTTACGACACTTTCTTTCGAAAAAATATTAATCAACTATAATCTAAATTTGCAATGAAATGATAATGATAAAGAAATCATTTAATAAACATTAACCGATCAAGCCAATGTAGGGCTGGAAAGAGGAAATAAAAGTTGAATTTAGAGATATTGCAATCATATCTTTGAGCAAGCATAAGGAGAAGGAAATTTGGAGACAAATCCCAATCAAAAGGTGAAAATTTGACCTAAGGTGGATCAATGCAGATCAAAGAGGGCCTAATTACACTGCAAAGCACTACCTCTCACTCAAGGGTGCTCTACAGAGCACTGTCCCCTAACCAAGCCTGCGTTGATTCCCAAGAGGCCACTGAAGACTCATCTAACCTCAATTGTTTGATCTAAGGAATTCCCTTATTCTTCTTCTTCTTCTTCACTTTATTCTTCTTCCTAGCCACCTAGCGACTAGTACGAATAATTTCACCAGGCAAAGAGAAAGAAGTGGAGGAAGAAACAACTGAGGAAGAAGGCAAAGGTTCAACTTTAGGATCAATTGGAGGTTGATTTTTTCCAGTTCGAGGAGTACTCAATTATGGAGAAATCATGACGTTTTGAACCAAGGAGGTTGAAAACAACCATATTGGCAAGCCAATTGTAAATCCTGGAGGGGTTAATGTAGCCATATAAGGAGCAACAATATTTCCAAAAGGAGGAAAAGGACTAGGATTCCCACCAAAAGGAATTCCTTAATCGGTGGACTCCGGATTTGTTACCATATGTCTCAACCTAAGATCAACTAAGGAGTAAGTGTGGAGGATGTAATATGTGGTCAACTAATTTTATTTTAATCGAAGTAATATAAAAAAACAATAGAGGGATAATCAAGCCAAAAGGTTTACCAAGCAACTGTGAACTGTAGAATACCTCCTGGTGAACCAAGAAGTACGAGCAGGAAATCTCCGCAAATGATGTGTTTGGTGCATCACAGTGTACAAGGCAGCCAACTCGGTTACCTAAGGATGGATAGCAACCTATTGTTGTCCTCTCATATATACCTAAAAGTATGTGGAGGCCCTATCTGTACTAGTGTTGTCTAATGCAAAACCACACAGTGAGAGAATTCCAATATACTTTACGTACTGTAACATTGCTCTATATACTCGAGGTTACGTGGATGAGCTAGAATAGACTCACGTACGTGGAATGAGATATCACACTCAGGATGTATTGTAGAAAAGTTAGCGATAGCTACTATGTTTTACGATGCCGGAAGATGTCTCTAACCTAGAACCTCTCAATGTTATTCGTTAGGTGACAATGCTCTATTAGGTTGATTTAGATGAATGTTAAGTTGATATTCTTAACAATTTTCCTTTCAAATTTCACCATGTGATGTATGTTTGCAATTCCTAGAATGAAACTAACATGATAAGAATTCTTTCCATTCAATTTAATAATGAAAAATATAGCTAGTAGGGATAGAGCAATTATATCTTTGACAAAGAGAAAAGAGCACATCTAATGCAATTTCCCTAGGTATTCCTTCCAAGCATTCATGAACTATAATATGAATGATGAAAGTTTTCCTTTTCAATTCCTTAATGTTAAGATGAACAAAAGGAATTTAATGCACATACAATCAATCAATATTTTTGCAAGAATGAAGACTTTACGATAGTTCTATATAAGATGTGTACTTGAAGACTCCTCCTCCGTCTAGACTGATGAATTGGTCATGGATCGTGTTGCCAATGAAAGTAGCATAGTCATATTTGACAGCAGGGGGCTGTCCTGGAGTAAATATAGACAACAAAACTAAGGTGGTCTCGTCAACATATTCACTTGTCTTAAATCCCAGGATGTAGGATATCATATCAATAATGAATCTTTCAGCTTCATTGAACCAGACATGCACATAGGGAGGTGGGACTTTGCGCTGGAACTTTGGTCTCATAAATGTTTGAGCAATATGTTTTATTGAGAAATTGAATTCGGATAATCCAACGTTGATGTAATGAGCATGGATGAGCTACGCAGTCCCTACAACATTGATAAAATGAGCACAGATGAACTACGTAGTCCCTCCAACGTTGATGAAATGGGTAGCAAAACCAGGTTGCGTAGTCTGCAATCAAATGCTCAAGAAATCAACCTGGACCTTACATCTCAGGCAGCCAACTCTTGGAACATGGCAGTTCCCAGAGACACAATTTCCAGCATCACAAGTAAACTGCACAGTCCCAGAGCATAAACAGACTGCGCAGCCACCACTCTAACATTGAAGTCATCCAGGAACCTGAAAATGCAGCATCTGAGGCAACCAGCTCTTCGTACATAGTAGAACCCAGGTACGCAACTAATAACCTATTATTTCGGAATAATCTAGATTTTATAAACTCAAGAACAAAGAATAATCGAGTAGGTAATAGATTAAATTATAAAAATAGGAAAGATAATAAAAATAAATACCATAGAAAAAGAAAACTACGTTGAAAACTATGCAACAAAATACAACACCATAGTGGATAACATGGATACCAAAACAATTAACAGAAAAGTAGTTAATATCTCTACCTATGAATTAAAAAAAAAAAGAAGTCGAGGTCTTGGAAGAAGTGCTGAATTTCGTCTTAGCCCCTAACAAAATCCCTAATGAAGAAATTATTTGCAGCCTAGAAGATGGGATCAAGACTCTCAGTGATAATGATAAAGAACTCATTAGACAGGAATGTGCGGTCATCTTACGAAAGGCCAAACCACCTAAAAGAAACCTGAAACCTAAACAACTCAAAGCCATAAGAAGCCTAAGGAATAATACTGACATTGTCATTCTCAAAGCTGACAAGGGTAGCGCCACAGTTATTATGAATTATGATGATTATGTTAACAAGATGAAAGACCACTTATACAATAGTGGGAGCTACAAAAAACTGGAGAGAAACCCCATCTCTAAAATTACAATATTAGTAAAGAAGGCTATTAAATAAACCAATCTAGACGATAAACTAAAAAAGCGCCTCAACCCAGATAGTGAAATCACACCTCGAATCTATGGAGCCCCTAAAGTGCATAAAAAAGATGTTCCCTTAAGACCTATTTTGAACACTATAGGTTCTCCCACTTATGAATCAGAAAAATATGTCAGTAACATCTTAACTCCGCTACTTGGAAAAACCAGCTATTACATTAAGGATTCCAATCAATTTGTCAAATTCATTAAGGATACAAAATTAGACCCAGGAGACAAAACTGTCAGTTTTGACGTAGTCCAACTCTTCACCAAGATACCCCTAGATGAAGCTATTCAAGTAGTTAAAGAAGTAGCCGACCCACAAACTGCAAAATTAGCTAAAGTTTGTCCTCGCTCTACCTTCTTCTCCTTGCAAGTGGAGATATTTGAACAAACATCAGGTGTTGCAATGGGATCACCTCTTTCACTGATTGTAGCTAACCTCTGCATGGAAAAATTTAAGAAAAAAGCTCTTGATTCTTACCCGTTAAAACCTAAGTTCTGGGTCAGGTTTGTGGATGACACCAGCATCAATTGGCCTCATGGTGATAATGAACTTAAGAAATTTTTGAACCATCTCAATAGCATATCGAATGACATTAAGTTCACAATTGAGATGGAGGAGAATAACTGCATACCTTTCCTGGACATTCTCCTGATAAGACAGGAGGACGGTTCCAAAGGTCATAAAGTATTCAGGAAAAAGGCACATACGGATAACTACGTCCATGCAGATTCACATCACCATCCAGTCCAAAAGATGGGTGTACTACAAACCCTCTTCACTAGAGCTTGTAGAATATCAGATGAGAACCACGCTGAAGAAGAGATTAATTACCTTAAAATAACTTCTGCCAACTTAGGATACAATAATAAAAGCATCTACAAAGCCATTCAAAAATCCAAGTCAGGAAACAATACAAACAAATCAATTAACCCCATGACTTCTAATGCCTACCTCCCATACATTCAAGGTGTCACTGATAAGCTAGCCAAAGTTCTCAAAAAGAAGGGTGGCATAACTTCATTCAAGCCTTTATCAACTATCAAACAAAAAATGAAATCTGTAAAGGACAACCAGGAATAGCTACAACAAAAAGGTGTATATGTCATCACCTGCTCTTGTCGAGAAAAATATATAGGAGAAACTGATAGGTCTGTGAAGATTAGGCTCAAGGAACATAGTGCTAATATCCGTAAATAAAGAACTCGCTCTTCAACTTTAGCTGAGCATGCTGGTAAAACTAACCACCATAGATGCCTTGATGACACTAAGGTTATTGCAAATGAGAAACACCATTTCAAACGGAAAATACGTGAGGCCATTGAAATCATTAAACACCCCCATAACCTTAATAGAGATGGAGGCTTGTAAATTAGTAAAAACTGGAATCCTCTTCTCTCACCCATTAAATAAATTTCCCTTCCCCATCCTCCCCTTTCCTCCCCTCTTCTTTCCCTGTCAATCTTTCCCTAGCCCGGCCTAATGCCTCAAGTCTTTAAGAAAATTGGACCCTTACATCTTAATTCATCTAGTGGGTTCTTTGATAAACAATAATATTAAGCTGCTTGACAGAAATGGGCTGTAAGTATTCATGAAATCAGACCTTCTCCTTTAAACCTAAGACTCTTAAAAAAACTTTTAAATGAATTTTGTTAATTGAATACAACATTATAAAGCTCTCATTTTAACCTTAGTTACTAGTTGAAATATAAATAAATAATAAAATTAATTAATTAATTAATTAATGGATTAATATAATGCTATTAATTCAAATATAAAAATTAAATGAAATAGTAAAGATATGTATATATATGTAAATCCATGAAAATAGCAATTATATTAATTAATAATATAGTAATTAGTATAACATAAAATGATTATATAAATTAAATATATAACAACATAAAGAACCAATCCCACATTATGAATACTTATATGGTTATAAAAATTAAAATTTATATAGAAAGTCAGTAACAATAGTAATTAATTATGGAATAAATAATAAATGGATATAATAGATAATACAATTATATAAATAAAATAAAATAAATAAAATTATAAGAATTAATATAATAAAAATATTGTAATACACACTTAAATTAATTATTAAATTAAAATCAAATCAAATGAAATCAATACAATTATAAAATTGAATATAAATATATATATATATATATATATATATATATATATATATATATATATATATAGAGGAGCTTTTAAAATAATTTCATTAAATACAGATAAATAGAAAATAAAATTATACAATAATAAATAAATTATATATCAAAGTATATAATCAATTAATGATATATAATAACAACATAAATAAATAAATAAATATAATAACATAATGTCACGTATTTAATACATTCAAATAAATGTTATTATTAAATAAAGAAAATAGGAGTAATTATATAAAAAAGGTCGAGTTATACTCAGCAGCCCTCCTTAACCCTATTTATTATCTCTCGCTTTTCTCTTCTCTGTGTATCAGTCCTCAAGATGAGTCTTGGTATAGGCTCGAAACGTTGACAAAAATAATGAAGAACACTGTGGATTATCCGAATTCAATTTCTCAAAAACCACTCCACAGAAACCTACAAACTAAGATTGTTACCCTGGACGGAGGGGACAATTGAAAAGAAATTCATGATCTCAAAAAGCCAAGGGTTAAAATACAGAGAAAGGAGGTGGGTCTTTACTTCCTCAAACAATGTCATGATTCTAATCTAATCCCTCCATTTGCCTGCATAAAACACAGGTTACACAACCATAGAAGCCACAAAATATTTGATCGGCTCAGTAAATCCCTAATTCACCTAGAAATTCACAGAACCAGAATCTCACTATGCAAATTATCCATAGCAGCCTTCAAATCTCACTTAAAACTAGCGGCAGCAATTAGAGTAGACCTCTTGAGAACCATTGATGCTTCCGCAGCTCTAAAGGCCAACAAAGAAAGGCAAGTAACCGAGTTGAGACACAAAAACAAGCTCCAAAAACTGCAGCAACAACGGAACAATAAAGACTGTGGTCAACATGTAAACTACAACCACCTGTTAGAAGAAAGGGAAAGAACAACCAGTGCAGGTACCAGGTCATCAAATCCTTCAAATGTTGTAAAGAACCCAGCAACCAAGTCCAACACATCATACACAACAGAAACAATAAAAACGGATCTCGTGGACAACACTGGTGCTCAACAATCAATTGACATTAAACGCATCGCTGAACTGGAGCCACTTAGGAATCAATTAAAGTAGATCCTTGAGGACACAGTAATGAACCTGAGCAAGATTTCCAGCAACGAACTACGCAGTCCCTCCAGCGTTGATGAAATGAGCATAGATGAACTACGCAGTCCCTCTAACGTTGATGAAATGAGCATGGATGAACTACACAGTCCCTCTAGTGTTGTTGAAATGAGCATAGATGAACTGTGCAGTCCCTCCAACATTGATGTAATGAGCATGGATGAGCTACACAGTCCCTACAACGTTAATAAAATGAACACAGATGAACTACGAAGTCCCTCCAACATTGATGAAATGGGTAGCAAAACCAGGCTACGTAGTCCCAAATCAAGCGCTGAAAAAATCAACCCGGACCTGACATCTCAGGCAGCCAACTCTTGGCACGTGGCAGTTCCTAGAGACACAATTTCCAGCATCACAAGTAAGCTGCGTAGTCCCCAGAGCATAAACAGACTGCGTAGCCACCACTGTAACGTTGAAGTCATTTAGGAACCTGAAAATGTATCATCTAAGGTAACCAGCTCTTCGTTCATAGCAGAACCCAGGTACGCAACTAATAACCTATTATTTCACAATAATCTGGATTTTATAAACTCAAGAATAAAGAATAATCCAATAGGTAATAAATTAAATTATAAAAATAGGAAGGATAATAACAACAAAGACCATAGCAAAAAGAAAAACTATGCTGAAAACTATGCAACAAAATCCAACACCATAGTGGATAACATTGATACCAAAACAATTAACAGAAAAGTAGTTAATATCTCTACCTATGAATTAAAAAAAGAATAAGCTGAGGTCTTGGAAAAAGGGCTAAATTTCGCCTTAGCCCCTAACAAAATCCCTAATGAAGAAATTATTTGCAGCCCAGAAGATGGGATCAAGACTCTCAGTGATAATGATAAAGAACTCATTAGACAGGAATGTGTGGTCATCATACGAAAGGCCAAACCACCTAAAAGAAACCTGAAACCTGAACAACTCAAAGACATAATAAGCCTAAGGAATAATAATGACATTGTCATTCTCAAAGCTGACAAGGGTGGCGCCACAGTTATTATGAATTATGACGATTGTGTTAACAAGATGAAAGACCACTTATACAATAGTGGGAGCTACAAAAAACTGGAGAAAAACCCCATCTGTAAAATTACAATATTAGTAAAGAAGGCTATTAAAGAAACCAATCTAGATGATAAACTAAAAAAGCGCCTCACCCCAGATAGTGAAATCACACCTCAGATCTATGGAGCCCTAAAGTGCATAAAAAAGATGTTCCCTTAAGACCTATTGTGAACACTATAGGTTCTCCCACTTATGAACTAGTAAAATATGTTGCTAACATTATAACTCCGCTAGTTAGCAAAACCAGCTCTTACATTAAGGATTCTAATCAATTTGTCAAATTCATTAAGGATACAAAACTAGACCTAGGAGACAAAATTGTCAGTTTTGACATAGTCCAACTCTTCACCAAGATACCCCTAGATGAAGCTATTCAAGCAGTTAAAGAAGTAGCCGACCCCCAAACTGCAAAATTAGCTGAAGTTTGTCTTAGCTCTACCTCCTTCTCCTTCCAAGGTGAGATATTTGAACAAACTTCAGGTGTTGCAATGGGATCACCTCTATCACCGATTGTAGCTAACCTCTACGTGGAAAAATTTGAGAAAAAAGCTCTTGATTCTTACCCTTTAAAACCTTAGTTCTGGGTCAGGTTTGTGGATGACACCAACGTCAATTGGCCTCATGTCAATAATGAACTTAAGAACTTTTTGAACCATCTCAATAGCATCTCGAATGACATTAAGTTCACAATGGAGATGGAGGAGAATAACTGCATACCTTTCCTGGACATTCTCCTGTTAAGAAAGGAGGATGGTTCCATAGGTCATAAAGTATTCAGGAAAAAGGTGCATACAGATAACTACCTCCATGCAGATTCGCATCACCATCCAGCCGAAAAGATGGGTGTACTGCAAACCCTATTCACTAGAGCTTGTAGAATATCAAATAAGAACCATGCTGAAGAAGAGATTAATTACCTTAAAAGAACTTTTACCAACATAGGATACAATAATAAAATCATCTACAAAGCCACTCAAAAAGCCAAGTCAGGAAACAATACAAAGAAATCAATTAACCCCATGACTTCTAATGCCTACCTCCTATACATTCAAGGTGTCACTGATAAGCTAGCCAAAGTTCTCAAAAAGAAGGATGTCATAACTTCATTCAAGCCTTTATCAACTATCAAACAAAAAATGAAATCTGTAAAGGACAGCCAAGAACAGCTACAGCAAAAAGGTGTATATATCATCACCTGCTCTTGTGGAGAACAATATATAGGAGAAACTGGCAGGTCTGTGAAGATTAGGCTGAAGGAACATAGTGCTGATATCCGTAAAGAAAGAACTCGCTCTTCAGCTTTAGTTGAGCATGCTGGTAAAACTAACCACCATATATGCCTTGAGGACACTAAGGTTATTGCAAATGAGAAAAACCATTTCAAACGAAAAATACGTGAGGCCATTGAAATCATTAAACACCCCCATAACCTTAATAGAGATGGAGGCTTGGAAATCAATAAGAACTGGAATCCTCTTCTCTCACCCATTGAATAAATTTCCCTTCCCCATCCTCCCCCTTCCTCCCCTCTTCTTTCCCTGTCAATATTTCCCTAGCCCATCCTAACGCCTTAAGTCTTTAACAAAATTGGACCCTTGCGTCTTAATTCATCTAGTCGGTTCTTTGATAAACAATAATATTAAGCTGCTTGATAGAAATGGGCTCTAAGTATTCATGAAATCAAACCTTCTCCTTTAAACCTAAGACTCTTAAAAGAACTTTTAAATGAATTTTGTTAATTAAATACAACATTATAAAGCTCCCATTTTAACCTTAGTTATTAGTTGAAATATAAATAAATAATAAATTTAATTAATTAATGGATTAATGGATTAATATAATGTTATTAGTTCAAATATAAAAATTAAATGAAATAATAAAGATATGCATATATATGTAAATCTATGAAAATAGCAATTATATTAATTAATAATATAGTAATTAGTAATAACATAAAATGATTATATAAATTAAATATATAACAATATAAAGAACCAATCCCACATTATGAATACTTATATGGTTATAAAAATTAAAACTTATATAGAAAGTCAGTAACAATAGTAATTAATTATGGAATACATAATAAATGGATATAATAGATTTAAATACAATTATAGTAAATAAATTAAAATTAATACAATTATACAGAATTAAATATAGAAAAAAAAATATGTAATATAACACTTAAATAATTATTAATATAAATTAAAATCAAGTGAAATCATACAATTATAGAAATTGAATATAATAAATATATATATATATATATATATATAATATATATATATATATATAATATATATATATGATATATATAATATATATGATACTTAATATATATATAATATATCAAAGTAAATATAATCAATTAATGAATAAATCATAAATAAATAAATAAATATAATAACATAATGTCACGCATGTAATACATTCAAATAAATATTATTATTAAATAAAGAAAATAGGAGTAATTATATAAAAAAGGTCGGCTTATACTGAGCAGCCCTCCTTAACCCTATTTATTATCTCTTGATTTTCTCTTCTCTGTATAACAGTCCTGAGGATGAGTCTTGGTATAGGCTCGAAACATCGACAAAAATAATGAAGAACAATGTGGATTATCCTAATTCAATTTCTCAAAAACCACTCCACAAAAACCTACAAACTAAGAATATGGGTTATCTCTGAACTTGGTAGTTTAGGGCCCTCCTCGAGCATGTATCTCATAGAAAGAGGAGCTAGAGGCTGAGTGGGTTTGAAGTGTAACATCTCATTGATGGACTCAGGAGTTATATAAAAGAGGACAGTTCCAGTTGGAGTCTTAACTGCTCTCTGGGCAGGTTCATAATTGGCACAACATAGGTGGATAATATCTGGGAAAACAGTGACTGAGGGGAGGTAGTACATGGGTAGGCTGGATTCCCATATTCCATAGAGATCAGAGTTACTTCGGTCACTATTCCTAATTTCACAAAATGCCTAGAGGTGGTTTTTGTCACCAGTTAAGTCTTGGATTTGAAAATCTTTGTCACCCAAGGGTAACCACTCCAGGTCTTTATGTGACTCATTTAGGGGAGCAATGTTGAGGGCCACCGGAGCTTCCATGCTTGGTTACTGTGTTTTCAACTAGAGGTCAAGGCGAACTGTGCACTTTGCAGTTTGCGGGACGAGCTGGAGAATAGGATGTTAGACTTTATTTGGCTGGGTGGCAGATTGTGTGCTTGAGAAGTGACTTTGGACGTAGTTTGCATGCACCGGTTTCATGGAAAAAATGAATGAAAATGAGCAAAAATGACATTTTCACGACTTTTTAACAGAAATTGGCTTCACTGGGATTTTCAGTGCTTTTTGGTTGGATGATGTCATCGGGATGTGACGTTTTGTCATGATGCAGGGGTACAGATGCTGATGTGGCAATGACATGGTGATGGCATCAGTGGGTGGGGTCAGTGGGAGGGCGGTAAGTGGTATTGGTCCGCACCGCTTATGGGCCAAAGTGGTTTGGGGTGGAGGGATAGCGAGCATGGTGGGAAGGCGTCGCTTGTCCCTGGTATAGCGGCAATATTGCTGACTCCCCGGGCGGTAAACTACGGATGGAAGGGAGGCACGATATGGTCTGGAGCTGTCCGATGGCAGGGCGCCGATCGAACAATTCGTGCTCTTTAGAGGTGACGAAGGGTTACGGTGCAGGGCCCATTCAATATTTTAAAGTTTTATGACACGTCGGGGTCATTTACCATTGGTTCGCAAGGTTGTGGGCTTGGTTATTAATTAACCAAAAGTTAATTAATCCCATGGTTGCGTAGATAGTTTTATGGTTCTTAACAGGTTTCGAATAAACCTACTAATCCATCTTTGAACAAAAATTTCACAGTCTTACGGTTATAATAAACCGGGGTGGGGATATTAGGTAGTTAGGGCTTTTTAGTATATTAACAATATATGGGAAAGGGGAAATAAGTATAGGGATTTATATAATAATGTTAAGAGTTAATATGTGGGATGTACTAAAAATGAGTGTTAAGTGAAATGTTAAGAAACTTAGGCTAAGGGAATGAAAAGGGTTTTACACAAGAAATGTGGCTTTTTCGTCTAAAGTAAGAATGCAGTTTTACTAAGGCTTTTTCATGAAATGGAGTGATCTAGGAGTATTGAGCAGATCACAATATCCTTGGGGGGAGGTTGGAAAGTGATTTTGGGGAACTTTGAAGGGAAGTCATTCATGCTTCACTTGATTTGCAGCCAAACAGCTGCCATGGTACTTATGATAACAATAAGCTAAACATATTTGAGAAACAAATCTAACCATAAGCATGTTTCTACAACACCAAACTGTCTACCCAGCCTACTGTACCTAACTTTTTTTCTTCTTTTTCTATGGGTGCACTTGGACTATCAGACCCTTTCAATCTTCTTTTCTTTTCATTGCAATCCTATCTAAATCTACCCTTATAACAGCCAAGGGCACATATTTAACAATTGAGCTCCTTTGCTTCTCTACCTCTCTATCTACCTGCCAAGATTGAACAGTTTGGACAGTTATTATTTCTCTATATCTAAAGCAAGAAATGAAAACATGAACTAGCCAAGATTAATATATTTGGCTATTCATCAATTGTAGCATAAAGTTCAACAAACTGCACATAAAACTTTCATTTACAAAACATGAAATAATAGTGGAATTTGGACTTGCACCCTTTCCTGGTCTGTTTTATTTGGGGTTCATCTCTTTCATTTTTCTTTTGAGAATTTCATTCTTTTTTCCCTTTGATCTTTCTTTTAGTGCATACTCCCTTTTCAATTTTTAATTTTTTTTTATGTTTTCAAAATATGGAAAACCTTTGCAGCAGGGAAAGGATGAACATATTAAGGTTTTTACTACTCAATCATGAAATATGAGACCTATTGGTATAGGAGTATAACACTTGGCTTAGAGGATGTGGTATAATGTTTCCTATGGTTGGGTGATGATGTAGCATTACTTACCACTAAATGGACATTTCAAATTTTTTGATAATTTAAGCTGCTTCCCTTCGGTTCAATTAAAACATATTGTTTAAGCATATATCGTTATGCCTAACTAGCAAAGTATATCAATGCTATGTAATGACTAAATTTTTATAATTATAGAGGGATTTTTAAAATAAAATAAAAAGTTTAATATTTTGATATCTCTCTTACTTTATTCTTCTTCTTCTTCTTTCTTCTCTTCTTCTAATTTTTTTTTAAATAGTCATAACTTAGTTTTATACCCCACCTAGATCGATATTAATTACATATCTAACAAGCACTTAGAGGGATAAAAATTCTTTTCACTCTAAAAGAGATATGCGTCAAAAGACATTTCATCCCTCTCATTGCTTGGTAGATGTGGTGTTAAGATGGATCTAGAGTAGTTTAACTATTAATTATAATTAATTATAAATTTAACTTAATTTTGCTTTTTTTGGGTCAATTTTTTTAACAAAACATTACACCATCTCTCTTATGTTGGGATTTTATTTATATTTATATTTCATTTTGTTGATTTTGACCGAGTCAAAATGTTTAATTAGACATTACATCTTTAACTAGACATGGAAACATATCTACCAGAAAGGTTAGAGAGCCTCTAGCCACAATTAAAAGTGAAGGAGCTTAATTTCTCTGAATAAATTAAAAACCTAAGAAATTAAAAAACTAATAAAATAATATTAGCAATGATATTAATCAAAATATCTCTCTATAAATTGATAACTTAAGAAATTAAAAAAAATAAAATAATATTAGGAATGACATTTTCATTGAAATTTCCTTTCCCTCTTTTCCATTAATGTCTTAGTCATCACAATATTATTTCTTGTGTAGAGTGGGGAGACACCACATTCATTTTAAAGAAGAAAAAAATTCTTAACAACAAAATAGTAGTAACATATGTGTTATTCCTCGCTCTTGTTTATTCAGAACAAGGAATTATGACCAAAACCCTCCTTCAGACTGTTTCCAACAACCTTTCCAAAATTTGTCTAGTTTTTGCTAGAAATATATACCTATTGGTTTCACATTTTCTCAATTAAGTGAGTCTTCCCCGAGGACCCAGTGGGTATACAAGATATGTCGAGGAGAATACATGATCGAAAACATTATAGAAGACCAATAGTCAATGTTTACTACCCAATGAGAACCCTCACACCATGCAAACCTTGCACTTGTTCTTAGTAAGAAGTGAGTAATAAGAAAGAATTCTCTTATATTCATCTGTTTGTCCCTACGCTTGTTGTTTTTCCAATTTTTTTGTTTACATGCATTGCCAAGGTTTGATCCATTTCACCTCTTAATGCTTCATATTAATGTAGACTCTAACTATTTATTTAAGATTTTGTTTTGTTTGTAGTGATTTGAATATGGAAGCAAATGTGTGCTAGAAGGATGAGGAGAGCTGTCTCAAAGAAGAAGGCAAATTATTGTATTTTCCTATCTTCTGTTAGCTCTTCATTGTTCATATCTATTATGCCAAATCATGAGAATTTTCCATAATTATAATTTTTTATTCAAGTTTACCTCGACTTTTACTCGAAAATGATCTCCACAACACCTTAATAATAATTATTTTTAACTATTACAAACTTCATCTTCGGGTATTGGTTGTAAGTAATATTGATGTTTCAACATCAAAAGCAGTTGCATTCCAGGCACCCATGAATCTTCAATTCTCGTAGAAGCATGAATAAGAAGTTGGTGCTAGGTGTATCTCCTAATGATTTTGAGGTTCCTTATTCCAAAAACTTAGCTAAAGTACTTGTGATTAATTGTTTATTCTCGATGGCATGTCTTGGACATGAAAGTGGGTTTCTTCTTGTGCATGATTTTTTTGAACATAAACATCAGAAAATAAATAACATATTGTAGAATAAATTTACAATAAATGTTTAAATGTAAATTTAGGTCGACAAATAGACACAAAAACTAAAAGATAATTCTCTCGATCCTTAAACACATAAAATTATTTTGTAATACATGTTATCGCCTTTACCAAATCGACCCCTATAACTATGCACCAAAACCCTAAAATCTCCCTTGCAAATCTCTTAGCACTTTACATTTTAGATTAAAGATCTACAACAACATATTGAAAGTAGTTCAAAACTAGGCATATTCTTATAACACTAGGGTTTCAAATCGTACAACCCTAACAAATCATTCCTCCCTTAGAATCCATTACGTTTCAAAGCTGAAAATGCTATTAAAATTTATATAAATGAAACCTTGAGACTAATAAATTAAAAAGCCTTCTAAAAAGAGATGGCAGCTAAGTCCATATAAGAGAGGATATCAATATGGGAATGTATCTCTTAAGAGCTTGCTTTCCTACAATGAGAGATATAATAGTAAGTTCTTTGGTTGTGACAGTTATGACAATTGACCTCAAGAAAATGGAAGCCTTATAAAGAACTTTGGTGCCAAGCACAGTGCAAACACTATTGAGGATATCATCGATAGCACTCACAACCATGATACCGCTCTCCAATCTAGCCTAGAGGATCCTTATGACATCTAGTATGTTCCAAAACTTCATTCCCATGTGGTGAGAGGTGTTTAGGTCCATGTTAATCCTAAGCTTCATGGAATATCCCAGCTCTTGGGCCTTCAAGCCCTTCACTATGAAAATGTTGACACCGAAGGCGACACAGAGGAGATTCTCGTGGCCCATGTAATAGGCGATATTTTAACCCTGAGGCCTTCTCTGCACGACAACCTCTTCGTGAAATAGTAATTACAAGGAAGTATGGATCTGGTGTATATTATGAATTAGCTCATAACCAATGTAATCATGGATATATCCATAGGGATTATAGAGGTTCCTGATTTTGCAATATCCTTCTCCTTATTCCAAAAGTTTAATTATTTGATTACTTCTTTCACCGAGGCACGACTGCCACAAGTGTTTCGTTTGGGTTGATCCCATGACTTGCACCTTCTGTAAATACAAAGAAATCAAAACAAGGAAATAAAATAAAGGCACAAGAATGGATCCAATATTGCATATCCATTGCAATGCTTCTTAAGGTTAATGGATCCTATTTTAAAAAAATGTTGATATTAATCTACACTACCTTATGTAATTTTCCAGGGTGAAGTAGACTTCCTTAATTATATTTTATGGGTTGTAATAATCTCTTTATGAATGAAGGGGTTTAAGTTACCACTAATTTCATTCTGAATGCAAAATGTAGTTGCATCTACATTGCCCACATAGACCTAGAAGAAATAAAGCATCGAAGATGACGAGGTGAACATGGATAATATGGTTGCTATTATATACTCATAGTTCGATTATTTTAGCTTACTAATTTTAGAAGATGATGCAATCTCTTCATAAAGAAACATTGTTAATTGTCAAAAACTAATGAATCAAAATTGATATTATATTTTGAATAAATCAGAAATATGAGAGAATCCAGGCACATATCCAATCATCTCGTGATTGGATTTTGGTGTTTTTTCTCTGGTTGAATTGGTTATTGCTTATCGTTAATTATTAACCAAACTCTTCAATCAAACATTCTCTTTTTTCCTAAATAAAAATATCTTCACTCCAAGGATTGATAGAGACATAAATTTGCTGCCAAATATTATGCACAAAGTATAATCTCTGAAGTTTTTTCAATAATGTTGAATCATGTCATATTGATTCTTCATTTCATATCAGCAACAATGCTAACCTACAGATGTATATTAGTTACTTACAAATGAAATTCACCTTAGATTGATATTTTATCATAGCCTTGATTCATTCCTATGTATTCAAGATGCACTCTGCTCAAGTAATTTTACATTCTACATATCCTTTTTCTAGAGGAATGTGAACTGGATCAATTATCCCACAATGGAGACAACTAATGTACATAACCATATATTATTTCTATGAAAAATAATATAAATTATAGAGTATATTCCCTTTTATTTCTACTAAGTTCATAATATCGACCTCCCATAATATGCAAAATTTCCTCCCACAAGTGAAGACTTGAAGCAAAGGAAACACCGACAGATTGGGGCTACAAGTTGCTACATATCGTCATCAAAGGATAAATCCTCCAAATTATTCAATTCCCAACCTACATAGCCAAGAAAGAACCTGAAATTTTGTGTTGAAGCACCTCATTCCTCACAAGTTTTGCTATAGAGTGTAAATTGTTCCTAGCACCATAGCACAAACGAGGAATAACTTAATCAAGATATGTAACAACATTGTCACTTGTAGTTAATAAGAACATACTTTCTTAAAGTGGCCCACCAAAATGAAGTGGACAATTTGCAAATATTGTAGCCAAATATTATTAGTGGGTTGTATTTCTTTGATACACCTATGAAAAGGACGACTAAGGATGACTGAAAATGCACCCTCTCTAGGGTTATTAGATCATGATTTAAGAAGAAAAATAATTGTTCCCTCAAAACTCCATGTTCCGTCCATGTTTTTAGTTGTAGCAAGTAGACAACATGATTCAGGTGCCTGAATTGGATGTACCAATTTAGGACCTAATTCTATTGAGGATTCTTTCCCACTTTCTAGCTCACCATTTCCACTCTCCTAAACTTGCCTTGTTGCTACACCTTCTGTTCAAAAGGCTCACCAATCATTCTGTGTGAGGTGAACATGTTCATCAATATATTTTGATCCAAGAGAGTCATACTCACGTTTACCTTTTAGGTTATCCTGTTCAGGGAGAGGTTTGTTTTCATTTCTAATTGTAAATCAGCAGCCTCGTAGCCTTGTGCTACCCAAATCCTACCTTGCAAAACATCTCAGATTACCTGAAGAGTGAATTTTGAAGGAGCCAATACTCCATTTGAGCCCTTTTGTTGTCTCATACTACAATGTCTTAATAAAACATTTGGGTTGTTGGGTACTCATCGATTGTAGGATGAATTTATTGTTGGTTAGATGTGGAGAGAGGGGAATGGAGCAACCAATGGGGAGGGCCTCTAGTATTTGGCACTATATTTCCATGGAGAACCTATTACCTATTGAAGTGTGAGGAGGAATAAGGGAGGTCTAGTGGTGGTGATGAAAACTATGAGCAATATCTGAGCATATCCCAGTGGATATTACAAAAGGATGGATGTGTTGGGGCTGATTTTAGGATTTCAAAAGATCTTTCCCAATTCCTTTTTTTATCTCCCCCAAAATACCCTCCAATGGATGGGAACTCTCGAGACCACTGGAAAATAGGAGGTATCGTAATCTTCAAATCTTGTTCCATCAATATTTTAAATTGTTTACAATGCATAAAACTATGCCTTTACATAAGAAATTATAGATTATATCATTTTCCATATTGTGTACCCTTAAATTGAATTAATGTTCATATTTAGTTCATTATAATGTCAACTATGCTTTTCACAAAGCATTCTATATGAAAATGTTCACTAGGTAACAACCTGGGATTGCTAGGTTTCTAGTTATGTAGTTGTCTATCCTATTTAGCATTTGGGGTCTTACTTGACACATATTGATAAGAATGGGATAGAATACAAATGAAGAGGGTATTTTAATTTGATACAAATACTCTTATGCCATCAACATTAGCCTTACAAGAAAATTTGTTCAAGTTACCCTTTGAAAGAAGCCATTCATTCTTGTCCTGTTTTAACACCACTACTTTCTAAGACACTTAATGATAACTACTTTAGTTGCCACTAGCTTGAATTTATCAATTGAAACTATGATCTCACATAAATTCCCTGTTATATGTTTGGCTTGTGTATCTCTTTCTACTATAAGTCTTGCAGCTTGAAATGTTTTGTTGCTTGAAAGAAGTCTTTGAGGAAGACATCATTGTATCTCTTGTTTATGAAGAAATAACAATATATTTATTGTTATAGATGGGGAGTAATATTTTATTGAAATTTTATTTAACATGTATTTATTAGGGATAACAATATCTTGAACATAAACATGCCTTCTAATCACTGTTTATTTGTTTTTTTGGACTGAAACTTCGAGTCAACATGAATATTTAATACTAGAAGTGAAACGTCATGCCACACAATGGAAGTCTTGTATGGCCACTTCACACTTAAAATAAGGATATAAATGTCTTGCTACATTATATAAGTCTTGTTCTACTATTTTAGATCAATAATACGTAATGCAATCCTCTTGAAATGAATGAAAGAAACCATCACAACATCCGAGCCCATGGAACTGATGTAATTTGACATTCCTACTAACAATTTATTTTTTCTTATTGTATAATAGAATAATATTATCTGTAGAGAAGCCCAAAAAATATAAGACAAGTGAGCTGATACTAAATTTGGATTCCTACAAGAATTGGAATTGTGCCTCCACCAACTTTGGCACTTAGAAGTGTACTTCAAGTTAAATTTGGAATATATAAAATATGTTGTTGTAAAAAAAAATTTACAAAATACCACTTAAGCGAATGTGGTAGACAAAAGACGTTTGTGTTAAAATTAATGATTAAGACTTGAGAAAGGACCTATATGACAAATGTTGATCTTGTATCTTGGCAATAATGCAAAACACCTGTAATGAGAGGAGGGACATTTGATATAGTAGTCATTATTTAATTATGAATACACAATGATATCTCGATGAGAGAGAGACATAAGTTAGACCAAGGCCACTGGACAATGCATCCATAACGAAAAGAAATATGAATTAAATGCTTAAATCACTTCATAAATGCTTGCAACTCAAAAGTACTAAGTACCTTTCAGTGCAATTTTTCTAGGTTATGGGTTAGTACTAAACTTACATTCTATGCTTCTTCATGGACAACTTCATAGTGTGCAACTCTTCTTGGTGACATGGGGTCCTTGTTTGTATATCAATTCTCCGTTAGGGCTTTGACTTCCTAGATTCTAACTATGTTGCTTGACATCATTACCATATAAAACTTTCCCTTACACATATGTGAAACATATTTAGAGAGAGGAGAGACATATGATGTGTTACTAAATATGTAATTTATCCATACATAATGATATATTTGTGAGAGAGAAATGTATGGTAGAGAATAAAAACTTCATAATGAAACCATGAAAAACGAAAATAGGACCTCATTAAATATTGAAATCACTTTAATTCTCTAAATGCTCATACTACAAACACATTAATTATATATTAGTGTAGTTTTGCTAAATCATGCTGGCAAATGGTGCAAAAAAAGTATAATGTGTTGCTTCCAGGACAACTTCAGTTGCATTCAACTCTTCTTGGTGATCTGGGGCCATGGTTTTCTCCAACTTCTTGGGCATTTGGGGTTGTCTTTGGATTTCAAATCTATTTGCAATCTGGTGTTCGATGTATTTTCCCCCTAATGAAATAAGAAAGTACCAACTATAATACACAACATTAACTTTAAAACATTAAATCTCATTTAAGGGTTGAACAGGGAATATCAAAAACAATTGTATCTCGCTTGTGTTAGAACATTCTCTTGCATTTTAAGCTCTAGTTTTGGTTGAACAAAGAACATGTCTCGCATTGAGGAAAATTAGAAGATGAAAGAAATATGGAGTAAAAGAGTTCCAATCTATTCATAGTTCAGAAAACTAAGCTCCTTTAGCCCTCAGTACTAGATATAATACATTATATGACCACAAAAGCATAAACTATATAATTTATTGGTTGAACCAAAAATATCTGCAAAAATTGTATCTGGGCTTTCATGGAATATTGTATTGCCTTCTCAACTCCATTTTTGCTTACATGAGGAAGATATCCTCCATCAAGGGAAATAGAAGGTGAAAGAAATTTGAAGTAAAATATTATAATCCATTCACAGTTGAGAAAACTTATCTCTTTTGATTCTTCAATAACTTATTTGTGTAACTTTTTGTTGTTTCTCACTTAGGTTGAAATGAAATTTTAGTTTCTAATAATTTGTTTCTAATTATTATTTTTCATCAACGGTGTCTACTAGTACTTAGGAACAATTTAAGACTACTTTTCTCATGTCAGTACTCTCTTTTTAATTTTATTTTCCATTTTATCTTCCACTCTTATTACCAATTTGGCTTATACTAGTTGGCCTTAACAAAATCACATCAATTTTGTAGCCATATTTGTTGCGAAAAATACTGGGGGGGTGAATTAGTATTTAAAATTTCACAATAATAATTGTTCTTTTTGAAACTATATATGTGATTTTACATAAACAAACAAACATATGTCAGTGACTGTAATAAATGAAATCATCTTATAGATTATCAAATTTTTAAAAAAATAATTCATTAACTTGTTAGAGTCGGTCTAGTTATCCCTCCGTCAGAGATCAAAACTAGTTTTTGCATTTCATGTTTAGGTGTCCCATCAGTTTCGATCAGTTGCATTTCATTAGGCATGCCATAAATCTAACAAAATGGTTTGTGTCATTCATTCCCCCCATGTTTGGCACTGTTGGTTCAGGTCTGTTCAAAAAAATCAAGAGGTCAAATTTCTAGGTCATGACAAGTGTTCTCGGTCATTAGGTCTAGGGTTAAGTCAGTTTGGTTTTACGAAGTCTAAGAAAGCCAACAGGCCAGAGGGAGGTCCTCGATAGGTGGTTATCTCAAAGATTTTTATCATTATATGGATATATTAGGACTTCTCTTCAAAACTCTGTTTTGAAGATAAGTCGTCATCTCATTTTTGTAATAAATTTTAAAAAATTTCAATTCTTGAATTGTCCAGGCGCAACCTTGGTCTCCTTTGCCAGATTATATCACAACTATCCCTGCAAAAAATTGTCAAGGAAAATCATTATTTCAACCAGATTTAAGGAGGAAACCAAAAAGTCAGAAGTTTATTAATCCTCAAAAAGTGTCAAAGACAAAACATTACAAAGTGGGTTATGGACCAAGCAAAAATCAAATTGGAGTCTTTATAAAGATATTTCAATACATTTTCAAATCATTGCACATGCCAAGAGTGGAGAAGATCGTTCCAAGGAAAATTTGTGAGTTTGAGTGGAGGTCGGAGCAATTTTCAGGCGCACGACACACTGGGTTAGGCGCGCGACGCATTGGCTACACGCGGTGCATTGGGCACAAAGCACCAGTGTTAATTTACAAGCATGCGACACATCAGGAGCATGCGGCGCACTGGGCAAGGTGCGCGACACTCACAGTTTGGAGCATGAAACTAGTTTGAAAGCTCATCAAATCCCCTCCTCTTCACATAAAATTGTCAGGTAGGCTCGCCTCCATTACCTTTGCTTTGTTTTTAATGGTTAATGTGATGGGTTCATGAATGTTTTCCGTGGAGATCCAAGTTGGAAAGCCCTCTTTTTGTCAATATAAAAAGTGTTGTAGGGTTTGAAAACAGTGTGTAACCAAGGTTGTATTTTCCCCATTTCCCTTTGTCCCTCATTCTCAAATTCACCCATCATACTTTCTCATTAATTCCCTCATTAATCCTACACTTCAATCATTGAAATCCTAGTCCCCCACCTCTATTAAAAACGCATTAATCCAACCTAATATCCCAAAACCCCAAATCCAATATTTACATTACCCCTTCTGTCCCTAATTACATTTCATTTCCAAAGTCCCTAATTCCCTAGTGTTTTCACTTTCCTAATATTCACTTGTGCATTTGTTTCCCCTTGGTCACAACATTGTTAGACAAAAGAGCAGTTTGCATTCAATTGTACACACAATTTGATATATCAACATATATATTCCAGCTATCTTGTTTTCAAAGTCATGTCAGAGACGATTCAGTCTATGAGCAGGAGTATGACAGTGATTCTATACTGGAGGTTAATGTGCCATGGAGGTATCACAAAAGTGGCAAAGGTGGTCAGCATGTCAGGCAGGAGCGTACTTCTTTGGCTCAATTTCAGGCTTGCCCACTTGCAATGGATTGTTTTCAGCGTCGATCATGTTTCCAATACTGTGAGATGATCTCACAAACCCAGCATCATCATGAACTAGTTCATTTATTTGTTCTACATTTACATGATGGCCATGTAAACCTCGCCGGAGTAAATTTCACCTTGTCACCAGAGACTATTGCTCAGGCCACCGGGATACCAAATGTAGGAGAGGAATGGAGCAAATGCTAGCAATTAGACAAATTCTACTATGAGCCATACATCAAACCTGGGTATATTAGACACTTGAGCACAATTTCATCAATGGTGTCTGCTGGTACTTAGGAACAATTTAAGGCTATTTTTTTCACGTTGGTACTCTCTTTTTAATTTTATTTTCCATTTTCTCTTCCACTCTTATTACCAATTTTCCTTATACTAGTTGGCCTTAACAAAATCACCTCAATTTTGTAGCCATATTTATTGCAAAAAATACTGAGGGGGTGAATTAGTATTTAAAATTTCACAATAATAATTGTTCTTTTTGAAACTGTATATGCGATTTTACATAAACCAGCAAACATATGTCGGTGACTGAAATAAATGAATTCAGATTATAGATTATCAACTTGTTAAACAAATAATTCATTAACTGTTGAACTCAAATAAGAGTTTAATGCATTTACTAAGAAATATACAGATGAAGTATGACTAGAATGAATCAACACACATAAGAAACACAAATTAACACCAATATTTTTCAGGAGGAAAACCATTGTGGGAAAAGAAACCAGTATTGTCATCTCAGTCTTCAATCTTCTTATTATAAAAATTATTTACAAGTTTTTTGCTGGTGCAAACTTTTTCTTGTACATAGGTATCTGCTTGCTGAAGGCTACAACCTTCACATGTTTTCCAGTTTCTACTGGAAGGGAGCTCCAACCTCCTAGCTATTGAACTGGATGATATTTTTACCAATACATAGGTGCTGACATAGAAAGGGATACCACCTTAACTCTTCCTCTAGGGAACATGTTTGATAAATTTTCAAACTAGATACTCCTAGTACACATCAACACAATATGTAGGCCACGTTTCATCAAATTTTCATATTGGACACATCAATAATATTGAAGCTAAAAATCAATCACCACAACTGTAATACATCCATCAAATACAACCGCATCAATCTTTCATTGAAACCCGTTAGCTTTGAAGAAAATCATAATCAACCAATCTGAACACACTAATAACTATCACTAGAAAATAAAGTTGCAACCAGAATACTACATCAACAACCAGAACCCACTATAACCTTAAAAACCATATGTTAGAATGTATACGCTACTTCAATGAGGCCAACCTACGTGTATGCCCTACTTTCTATCACCCAACCTGCATATAATTCTAAAGATACTTAATCATAAAACTTTTGTAACAAAAATTGTACTTCCCAAAGACATTCTAAATATCTACTATCATATTATAGATTTCTATACAGATAGTAACCAAGATTACCCTTGTTACTGAATCAATAAATTAAACAGACTCAATCTCCTTATACAATCATTTTTACTTTAGTTCTAATGAAGACATCGTTGACAAACAATAGTAAAACAACAACATTGATCAGATAGATTAGTCATTTCTAAATAGCAAGCCCTTCCTCTACATAAGAGACTTGGAAGTGCTGAACCAGCATGTATACACGCCTTCGCCAAGGATAACCAATCTATAGATCTGAAAATAATGACTTACAACTTTACATATTTTTAAGACTTAAAATATACCCAAATCATAAAATATAAAATATAAAACATGTATTAGAAATCAGATCTAGACTATCCATTATGAGACTATGCAATGATAAGTCATTTCAGGTCTCATGATCATGATCCAACATTGTATCCAAGGGTGCACAAGATATTTCAGATATATATCATAACCATAGCCTCAACAACACAAAATATACTTTAGGCAAAAGTATTCATGGAAAACACTTTCACTTGCACACTTAGCCCTTTGATCTTCTCCTCCTAATATACTAGATCCTTTGTCAATACCATCCACCAAAACTAGTCTTAAAATATATGGTATTCTCATACGGTATCAAGTAACTGTTATTCCGCTCTATATTGTGGTTTAATACCATGGTATAGACCATTGGTATTCTATAACCTTAATTTTCAATCCCATACATGCTTTTACTTATGCGAAACTACATGGCTAACTATATGCTCCTTTGATTTTGTGTAGTCACTTGTATAAGCTACTTGTACTAGGGTAAACAAGCTATACAACTTAAACAATTCTTTTTTATTAATTTCTTGATTATGATTTGTAATACTTTGTCCCATCATCTTGTTCTTTGTACCATTACTATGTTACCTCTGAATAGACCTGTTACAATGTGAATTTCCCTTTACCATTTCAGAATTGACCTCTATGTGGGTTTCCATCGAGGAAAACAAATGTACCATAATGAAAACAATATTTTTATATTCACAATATTTTATAGTTGAGTAGGTGCATGCAAAACTTGCATGTGTATAAAGATATGTATGCTAATGAAATAAGAAATCATTTAGCTTGTATGAAAATCTGCCAATTACCTTATGTGGGGCTTCTTGATGAGGCATTCTTATCACTACTGGACATTTTAGGGTAGAAGTTGACTAAAGAATTGACAAACATGGGAATGTTAGTAAGAATTTTGAATTAGAGTCACCTGAATTGTAATTGAAGAGAATATATTAGGATCAAATACTAAATGTAGTTTTCTTTTAGACATTTCTTCCAAGGTTGAATTATTTTGGTTTTACTAGTTTACGTGGTTTATCATTAGATTACTTGGTTTCAAAATTTTATTTTTACTATTTTTATGTGTGTGTTACTACTTGAGATTTCCTCTAATAAAATATTTTTCTTGCACCCATGCTTCGGAATGTATGGTTTTGGAGGACTTGCTACTTCTATGCATCAGGGAAGGTATGTAACAACATTTATAATTGTTGTAATCAGAAATTTTGTTGTATGAAATGATAAATATTATCTCTAGACTACAGACTTGAGTTACAATATTGTTTCATTCTTCTTAACAAATTGTTTTTCAAGCTAGTTATGGTACAATCGAAGACGTAAATGTCAAATTAAGTTGTTATGTTGAAACTAGAGACATACATGCTTGTACAAATATCCAAAGAGAATTGGATCTGATGGGTGTTTATTTTCCATCTCTCGCTCTACCAATAGTGGATGAAAATTTAAAACCTTGTATACATGTGTTTCTCAGATAAATGCAAAGAAGAGGTTAATTTGTCCCTTTGAAAAAGGACTTAATTTGGCTAGATGTATGTGACTAAAGTATACATTACTTTTTGTTCACAAATGGTTTCTTTACAGACAACATGAGATGCAAGGGAGGTCTCATAGGATGAACTTGGAATTTATTCTTGTTGGACTTTTAAAAACGTATGTGGTTTGAAGTGTTTGTATGTTAATTTTTTCATGTCCTTTAAGTTTCACTGTGTACAAGGAATATTTATTTTGAGTCACCGTCTATTGTGTAATATTCTATGAATGTGGTTGTTATCTTGATTATGTAGCTACTTATTTTTGTTGTAGTGATTTAATTGTAGCCTGATTATCAGTTCTAGATATGCTTATCCATATTTTTAAAAAATATCTTGCCTATAATCATATACTAAGAATGTAAAAATAGTTTAAGATATCTATTGATATATATAAACACACTTGCAATGCATTATACTTATTCAAAAAATTTCAAGGTGCACCATGAAACACTCTCACATAGGCCAAGTGGTTATGTATCATAATATAATTTTTAAGTTTCTCAAGTACTGGAATAAAAGAAAATTATGACTGAAGAAATAATTTTAAGAAATTCCATTGATGAAAAAATGATATATTGATCTATAAAACTTACTAAATATCTAAAGAAAATGTGAACACAACTAAGAGATATTAAAACACCAAGGGAATCCTTAGTCCAATCATTATAAAATGTATCCTGATTAGTGTGGTAAGAAATCTATTTGAAGGAAAATTCCCTTTGGCCTTTAGTTGATTTAAATGTTTTGGTGAGGATTTGATGTAATTGAGATTCATTTCCAAAATAATCAGTGATAATTCATTTACATTGAGTTTTTTATTATGTTCAAAATAGATTTTATGAGATTGGATCAGACTAGTAAATGTAATTGGTAGTTTCGATGACTCAATTAAATAATTTTAGTGGTATATTGGGAACCAGAATTATATATTTTCTTGGAAATTCTCCCGATGGTGTGGGAACAACTCTTGTTTTTACTCTTTATTTTGTCACACATGTAACCAGTTTACTTACTCTCTCACCCTAAGAAACAGTAATATATTTCTCTTAGTTTATGAAAAGTCTCATTCAATAATTAGCTCAGGAAGAATGAATATTATAATTATGTCACAAGTGGGATTTAAACCTAAATGGGGAAATAATGATTCTTCCTACTAATAACCCAACCTACGACACCTTATTGAGAATTCTTGTTTGTAATTTATGGAGAAAACTTTTGATTTCATTAAGCACCATGATATATTCTACACAATCAAGGTATTATTTTATTATTGTATATGAAATTGAATATCATGAGCTTATGTATTGTTAATATATCAAGATTCAATGAAGATTTGAGTACAAATTTACAACTTCTAGGTGAACATCGTTAGAAATATGTTTTCATGTTAGAATTGTTTAATTATATTACTGGTTTTTGAAACACCCTTATAACACATTTAATATTGTGGTCAATGGAAAATAATAAGTGCAAATACCTATTTGAGTTTGAAATATGATGTGTAACTATTATAGTAGACTCCTTATTCAAGGTGATGGCTTTTAGAAATTAAAATTTAGGCCATAAATTAAAAAAATTGGAATATTAATGTAGAAAGGATAATATATAAATATCTAGGATGATATTAAAGAAGACTATGCAGTTTATGGTAGTTACTAATATCATAATGAAATGCAACAATGTGTATTTGTTTATGCATGTGTCTTCAATATAAAGATTTTTGATGATTAATGTACTATTTTGGAATGCTAAAAAGTTCATATATCTAAGTTAAAGTCAAGTTATTGGAATGAAGATTAGCTTAAGCCTATGTTGAACAACATCTACTTTCCATATACTCATTTTGGACCTTTTTGTCTTATATGCTATCGTAATAGCATTGGTTGGTTGGAATTGAGGAAATTTTTACACTCCTACTATATTGTTTACTATTGGAGAAGGTGGAAAATAGAGGTTTTAATAAATAATTATCCTTATACCTAGAATTGTACCTTATTTCATTTTTAGAAGAGAAACTAAATATTGATGGTAAAAAGCAGGAATTGATGAAAGAGGAGAACAATAAAATTGGAGCGATAGATGTAGAAAGAGAGAGAAAGGAGAATTGGTCTAGTTATACTCTTAAAGACGATATTCCTATGAGATCTAGAGTAATGGTCATGTCTTTAAAATTGGGGAATTCACACACTAGTAAAAAATGGCTAATTGGTTACTAAAAGAATGACTACATTTTGCATACAAATGACCATTTTTTAGTTGGTGACTAGTAGTAGTTAATTTACACTATCTTATAATGCAACCAACTTTTAGTCGTTTTTAGCCTAGTCATTAATTGGTTGTCTTAATTTTATCATCTAGAAGTATATTTAGTCATAAATTGGATCATTAATTTATTCATTGATTTAGTCATTAATTGTCACAAATAATGACCAAATATACAACAAAATATATTACTATATGATCATCTGAGAAAACCAATTAATGACCAAAATGTTGGCCATGTTATAACATACTATAAAGTAGCTACTAATAGTCATATATATCAAAAATTTAGTTTTAATTTGAAAAAAAATTATCGTTTGCAATAGTCATTTATGTTTTTTTGGTAGTTTCATATTCATTATATAAATGAATAACTTAGTAGTTTATATTCATTTCATTTATTTCCATTAATAATCATTATAAATGACTAATTTAGTCGTATATGATGATGATGATGATGATGATGATGATGGTTAACGTCCACTGAGACCAAATTGGTCTATCGGACCTACAATTTTCTTAATTTTTACTTGTTTGGCTCCTCGTCTTTCTTGGCGAGCTTGGTGTTGTAGCTTTCTTTCTTTTCTCTACGGTCTTCCAACTTCCTTTGTCTTGCATCTCCTTCATCTCTTCCGGTTCTTGGGACATTGGTGTCTTAGCTTCGCGATCTATAGTCGGAGAAGTTTGGTTTAGGAGATCTGATTTGCTGTTAAATGAAGATTTATTTTCTACGGTATTCAAATCCTCACAACTGTTGATTTGTAGGGGCGGGCTTTCTCCTTGCTTGCTTTGAGAGTTGTTTCCTTCTTCCTTGATTTCTTGTGACTCAGAGTTTTCTCTAGAATATTCTTCTTTGATGACAGTGTAGTGTTATTTTTGTGCTCCTTCCCACCATGTAGATCTGTGGTGGTTTTTTCTAGCAAAATTTTTCTCAGAGGCTTTTCGGCAATTTTTGGCTAGATGCCCCATCTCAAAGCACGATCGACATCTGAAGAGGACACTTTCATAGTCAAGCTTCTGGTTCCACACATAGTCTTTACATTTTATTTATGTTCATCATTAATCAATATAAACTACTAACTTAGTAGTTTTATATTTTTTTATGTGTTCACTATTAATCTACATAAATTATTAGTATGATTTTGTGACTAAATTAAAAAAAATGTCATACAATGTGCACTCGTTCATCTAATATGAAAATCCAAAAATATATGTTAATTACAATACTAAGCAATATCAAGTGCAACTATAAATAATCTCAATAGCATAAATTATACTATATGAAATGTAAAGTATCACAATATGAGTTTCCAACTTAATATGTTAGTCTACATTGTCATTGATGTCAATATAGCAGTGTTTGTGATGGCAAATTCTTTGATACATGATGTTGCCTATTGATCCCATTGATGATAATGCTCATTGTGATGAATGTTTGATATATGATGATATGATGCGATGGAAAATATATGGGGTTAAATACATATATACAAAAAAATTAAAAGGAGTAGATCCATTGGAAAAATTTATCAGAAGCCATCAGAGAAGATTTATCAGAAGAGAAGCCATAGCAGAGGAGTTACCAGTAAAGACCACAAAACACATCGATGGTTTATATTGGTGCTTTAAAGGTAACTTTATTATATGCCACTGCAAAAAACTTGTGATTTCGATTTCAGATGTGGGTCTGACTGTTCCAATAAAACAACCATTCAAGGAATGTCGCATCCATCACATCAAAAGTTTTATATCAAAAATCTTAAACAGTCATCATCACGTAAAATCTTGATTGTGATATTACTATGAACCCGAAACAACTTATGGTAACAACTATATACAATATCACATCCACCACATCACAAGTGTTGAAGCGTTGTTACATTCAAGTCCTCCAATTGTGATATGTATTGTGGATGAGTCGAACCATTACAAAACACCGTTATGTTATATCGTGTCCACCTCCTTGGGAGTAATATCACAAACTTAAGAGTTGACAATGCCAAACTATCAATTGCTATAATATTGTAGACCACCGATTATGGTAAAGGGATGAACCATGAACCATCGATTGTGATAGAGCCGACAAATCACCGATTGCAATGAAGGTGTGCACCCGACAAATTTATTAACTATTTTTTAATATTATATCAC
Organism: Pinus taeda; assembly: GCA_000404065.3. Classification (NCBI taxonomy): domain Eukaryota; kingdom Viridiplantae; phylum Streptophyta; class Pinopsida; order Pinales; family Pinaceae; genus Pinus; species Pinus taeda. The sequence goes on along the minus strand of APFE031504907.1, from coordinate 454,393 downwards.
GTCCATTTAATTGGCCTAATGAATATCAGCCATCTCACATTGTTGATGTTAAGAGTTGGGATTGTGGGATTTTGGATAATTGCAATTGTGATTAATAGAATGGCATGTGGGACCTCCATATGGGCCTTTTGAATATTAAAAAGGCCCTCTCAAATATATTGCATAGTAAAAGAACTCCAAAAAGTTAATATTGCGATTAGCGATGATGTAGCATATGGGGACTGCCAGACTTCTTTTATAATATGGGTATAACTTCTCCTATAAGGCAATTTCTGTAAAAAGGCTAAGTTATAATTGATTGAATATTAACAAAAGGCCCTCCGATATATTTTAATATACCACCTCATGCACAAGTCAGACCTCCACCAATGAATTGATCATTTCATTTATTGGCAAAACTCATATATATATGCAATTTGAAATGCTTCACTTGACGTATGTATTTGAGCATCGATTACAAAGAGAAGAAGTAACAACTCACAACTCGTGAAATTAAAGGAATTGAGGAAGTTGAATATTGAACAAGTCCAAAGAAAGTTTAAGGTCCAGTAGGAAAGAAGCCTAAGGACAAAAAAAATATATTGATTGGGTTAATCTTTGAAAGGCTTGGACCTGTGATGAATTAATCAACTACAGAACAGTTCTATGAAGGGAAAATTAAGTTTCCTTTGTGATCATCTGAAGAAAATAGTAGTTAGCATTAGCATTGAAGAATTTGTGAGTTTGTTTCTTGGAAGATATCGTGGTAGTAAGAATAGTGAGAAGCATACACTCCTAAAAAAGTTACCACAATAGTAAAGAATAGAGGGTTGAAAACAAATAATTATCTTTGTGTGGACATTGAGGGCTTAACACAACCTATCAAAGAGATCATGTTGAAAATCATCAATAGATCTTGGAGACCTTGATGGAAATCATGATGGCTATCTAAAATCATCATGAGGTAACTTTTGCAAACTCTGTTTGGGAAATATAAATACTTGTGAAGGCTCCTTCATATCAAGACAGGTTATCGTGAATATAGTCGTGATGTTGTAGGTTGAAAAAATTCAATGAAGAATATTTTCGAAGCAGGGAATTACTTCAAACATATTTAGAAAAGATATAGTAGTGGGTTGGAGCCCAGAGGGTTGGTGCCTAGAAGGTTGGAGCCTTGAATAAGACAGGGTTGTTGCCTTGACAAAATAGGGCCTGAGCCATTGAAGTTGGTGCCTTAGAATTGAAAGGATTGGTGACCTTAGACTTGATGCTCCTAAATCTAAGGTTGGTGCTTGGAAACAGGTTGGAGCCCTATATATATTGTAATTGATTTATTGTAAAGATTATATTAATAAAACCATTTATTACTATTGATCATTTTGTGTTCTAAATATGATTTATTTAATTGGTAAAAATAACAATTGAAAAAAATATTGATTCAACCCCCCAGTGTTTCCAACAATTGGAATCAGAGTTAGTACCTTTAGTTAAAGCCTAATAGCTTGAAGATTGCACAATTAGAACACAAATGGAAAAGCCAGGGAAGCAAGTCTCCAATCCTCATAAAACTTGGTCTCCCTCAACCATTGAAGTTGAAATCAATCAATTTGTAAAGGCTCCATGTTTGAATGTAAAATTTGATATATGGGAAGAAATAATGAGGAGTTTCTTGAAGGCTTAAGGCATTGAAATCTAGAAATTAGTGATTGTTGATAGCCCGATGGATGTAGAATACAAGGAGTACAATAGAAAAGAAATAAAGGCAACCTTGAATGGGCTACCAGATTCTAGAAAGAAAAATTTAGGAAAATGTTCTTCAACAAATGGTATGTGGGACAAACTTCATGACCTTCACTCAAAATTAGCATTGACCATCACCACTATCCACGAAGATGACGAAAACCAAGAGGGAAATCCAAAACCCATCATAGAAGGTGAAAATGAGAATGATAACATCATGGCTAAAGAAGACCTAAAAGATGAAGAGAAAGAAAGATTTTAAAGATATCCTCACTAAACTTATGGATGCCATAGAAGAGATTATCAGTTTGAAAAAGGAAAATGAGGAGCTTAAGAAGAAAGCACTAGTTAGTGACCTAGACCAAACAAGGAAGAAAGTTGACCTTGTCAAGCTTCAAGTACAAGAAAGGGATGAAGAGCTTGCCAAGCTTAAGAGGTAATTTCAACAAAGTAAAAGAAAGCATCATCAAAAATTCATATCAATGACAAATAAATTGGATAAATCAAAGAAATGGGGAAATAACTTATCAAGCCACGTTGAACAAAGGCACATGAGCTTGAACAAACATGAAGAAAATATTGGTAAACTAAAGCAAAAGGTATCTTCCCTTAGATCACAACTGGAAGAAGCAAGGAAACAAGCACAAGGAACTGAGAAGACAAAGGAAGCATTGGTAATCATAAAAGAATAGGTTGATGAAACAGAAAAGGAGAAAAACACCATGATATCCCTACTAAAATAAAATCATGAAGAAATATTCAAACTAAAATCTGACCTCAACCTTCTCAAGGCCAAAACATATAAATCTACATCGATCATGGAATAAATGGAGAGAAATATAACTAAGGAAAAAGGAGAAATCTCCATAATGAAATCAAATATGATCTTCCTTAAAATAGAAGCAAATGAAGAAATACATATCAAGGAAGAGTTTGAGAAACAACTTTGTAAGAAGAATAATGATTGCGAAGGATTGGAAGAAGATATTGTCCCCCTCAAGAAGATAGTTTAAGGGTTGGACAAGTTTTTGAAGATCTCTCAAGCCTTAGATGACATGCTCAGCCATCAAATATCCCCATTTGATCAATCAAGTCTTGGCTATGAAGGATAATCCTTAAGAAAGAATGGTAATGCTTCAAACAGCAAGGATGTGAGGAAGCTAGAAAGAAATGTTGATACTTCTAGTTCCTTCAAAGGCAAGGATAAGAGTCAAGGCAACACTGAAGGAAATCCTATTCGAAGAATAAATGCAGATGATGTTAAGGATGCAAGAAGAAATGATTATAATAAAAGGATATCAAGGCAGAAAGACTTCAAAAGTACATCAAGGAATCCTTCTTCTCCCAGATACCAAAGTATATTTCTTGTTTATTGTTATTCTTATACAAAATTTGGACACACGGAAATATATTGTAGGGCATACCACAAAGATATACATTATGGTCTCGACAATATCCGTCAAGAAATTTTGGAGGAAGAAATCATGAATTCTTATTCATGAACAACATAGAATGCTTCAAGTGTCATAACATTGGTCATATAGCACATGAGTGTGACTTAATTTGGGATCCTACACAAGGTAGAATGATGCCACATAATAGAATTACACAAGTATGGAGAAGAAAGCAAATACAATATGATAATCTCCCGAACTCTCCAACCAACAACAGATGTTGTTGACTTGATGAAGATATCCTTTATATTCTGAGTGTTTCAAGATGGGATTCTGCCAAAAGGAGACCATCGATATAGTTTGCAGGAGCTTGTGATTTTTGAGCATTATTGTAGAAGCTATCCATGAAAGGGTCCTTATGAAATCTTTGATGAGCTATATTCATAATCATTCTTTGGTAGATCATTTCTCAGGAACACTCATTTCAAAGAACATGATCTCCTATCTATCTAATCGACTATCGTTAAATATATTTTCCACTTAATCTATAAATAGAAATTTGAGCAACAGAAGGCCATGTAATGGTACTAAGTGAATAACTATGTTGTTGTTGTTACAAAAGTTGAATATTACGACCCAAGGATTTGATGCGAGAACAAGTAAATTATGGACACAAATAGAGGCAACCTTGAAACAATCGGTTACATATGGGAATGAAGCTCGAAGCAAGAGAAGTTGGTAGCATCTACCAAAGTTGAATTATTGTAAAATGATGCCAATCAGTACAAAGAATTCAAAAGACAGTCACAAATTGGGTGTCAAATCTGCTAGTAGAAATAACTTGCAGGAACGTTTATTAGAACATAAGGAAAAATGGCTCATCAAAAGTACTATAGAAATAATGATGTTGCATAGTTGAATATAAGCTCAGTTTAATGCTGGTCACTTTTGAAAATAGCAACAATGAGGCACAATCTCTCACCATATCATTTGAATGCCATAATGTTAAAATGTTGAATGGAAGTGACTTAAGGAGAAACAGAGAGATATAGAGGAACTTGGATTTGAAGAAAGATAGTGAGAAAGATAATTTTAGTGGTTTTTTCTCTTGTTTCATACTATGAAGACCTTTTAAATCTAACTACGAAGACAACAAAATACAAAGAACAAACCTTCTACCTTGAGCAATAAGAAGAGCAACATGACTGGGGGAGAAATTTGACAAGAGGAACAGTTCGACAGGGGGATTCCTTGCGCACACCTTTTCAATTGATGTCAGAGGGGGAGAGAAGAAGCACATTACTATCAATGACAAAGGGGGAGATTGTTAATATAGGTTATCATTCATGTCAATATAATAGTGTTTGTGATGGAAAAGTATTTGATACATGATGTTGCTTATTGATGCCCATTGATCATAATGCTCATAGAGATGAATGTTTGATATAAGATGATATGATGAGATGGAACAACCAAGCGGATTAAATACATATATACAGACATAATAAAAGAAGTAGGGCCATCAGAGTCATTTATAAAAAGCCATAAACTAAGAGCTATTAGAAGAGAATCCATAATGGAGGAGTTAACAATAAAGACAACAAAACACATCGGCAGCTTATATCGGTGCATTATCGACAACTTTATTATATGCCACTGCACAAAACTTATGACTGTAATTTGAGCTGCAGACCCGATCATTACAATAGAACAAGATTTAAAGGAATATCACATCCTTCACATCAGAAGTTTCATATCACAAGTATTAAAGGGTTATCACCTTGTAAAACCCTATTTGTAATATTACTGTAGACCCAGAATAGGTTATGGTAACAACCTTATAAAATATTGCATCCACCACATTGCAAGTCTTGAAGTCGTGTTACATTCAAATCCTGTGATTGTGATATGTATTGTGGACCAGATGGTTCCATTGTAATATGACTTAGTACAATATCGCATCTGTCGCAAATCAAAAACCATAAAAGTTTATTATATATCACCACCCTAAATCCACTGATTGTGATAAATGTATTGTAGACCCACCAAATCATTATAATACACCGTTATGTTATATCGTGTCTGCCTCGTTGGGAGCCATACAAATAATCTTAAGAGTTGACAGGGCCAAACTACCAATTGTGATAAGGGCATGGACCCCAAACCACCTGTTGTGATAAACCTGAAGAATCACCAATTGTGATGAAGTTATGGACCCAATAGATATATTAATTGTTGTTTGATATTATATCACATTTGTTTCATTGGTAGTATGAATATCGACCATGTTACTTCAGTGACGTTAAGAGATACTATTGTGGGATTTCGTATAATTGTGATTGTCATTAATAACGTGGCATGTGGGACCTCCATATGGGCCTTGTGAATATTAAAATGGGCCTCTCTAATATATTTCGTAGTAAGAGACCTCTAAAAAATTGCGATTACAATTAACGGTGACGTGGCATATGGGGACTGCTAGACTCTATTATCATATGGGTATATCCTCTCCTATAATGTGATTTCTATAAAGAGGATAACTCATAATTGATTGAATATTAACAAAAGGCCTACCAATATATTTTAATATACTACCACATGTGCAAGTCGACCCCTCCAGCAATGAAAGGGTCGTTTTCATTAATGGAAAAACTCATATACATATATATCTATATCTATATCTATATCTATATCTATATATATATATATTTATATATATATATATATAATATATCTATATATGTGTGTGTGTGTGTGTGTGTACATTATATATATATATATTTGATTATATATCTGTGTGTGTGTGTGTACATATATATATTATATAGATATATTGTGTGTGTACACAACACACACACACACATATATATATATTATATATATATATATATATTATATATATAGATAGATATAGATATACATACATAGAAGTTGAAACGCTTCATTTCACGTATGTATTTGGGCATTGATTACAAAGAGAAGAAGTAACAATTCGCAACTTGTGAACATGAAGGAACATAGGAAGCCAAAGATCAATAAAAAAGGAAGAAAGTGAAAGGTCCAATAGGAAAGAGGTAGAAGGATGAGAAATTCTATTGATTGGGTTAATCTTTGAAAGGCTCAGACTTGTGATGAATTAATCGAGTACAACACAGTTCTGTGAAGTGAAAATAAAATTTCATCTATCATCATTTGAAGGGAGCATTACACAACACCAACATTGAAGAATTTATACGTTTTTCCTTAGAAGTATGATATCGCAACAGTAAGAATAGTTAGAAGAAGTCTCTCCTGAAATAGTTACCACAACAGTAAAGAATGGATGGTTGAAAATAGAGAATTATCCTTTCGCAAATGTTGAGGGCTTAGCACAACCTATCAAAGATATCATATTGAGAAGCATCACTAGATCTTGGAGACAATGTTGGAAATCATGATGTCTATTTGAAATCATCATGAGGTACCTTCTGCAGACTCTTTTTGGGAAATATGAAGAGTTATGAAGACTCCTTCATATGAATATAGATCGTCATGAATACAACAGTGATGGTGTAGGTTGAAATAATTCAAGGAAGAAGATTTTGGGAGTAGATAATTACTATCAAACATATCTAGACAAAATATAGCATTGGGTTGGAGCCCAGAGTGTTGATGCCCTCAAGGTTGGAGCCTCAAACAAGACACGGTTGGTGCCTTGAAAAGATAGGGTTGGAGCCATTGGGGTTGGTGCCTCATAATTGAAATGATTGGTGTCCTTGTAGGGTGCTCCTAAATCCAAGGTTGGTGCCTTTACAGAACATGGTTAGTTCTGTAAAGGTTGGAGCCTCACAAAAGATCAAGTTGGTGCTTGGCAACATGTTGGAGCCGTATATAGATTGTACCTTATTTATTATAAAGATTATATTAATAAAAGCATTTATTCCTATTGTTCATTTTGTGTTCTAAATATAGTTGATTTAACTAGTAAAAATAACAATTGAAAAAAAAAATACCGATTCACCCCCCTTTTAGTATTTCCAACATAATATTGGTTGGACTACAACTTAGACACAAAATTTTGTTTCATCACCATAAAACATTATCATTGTGTTGACAAGGCATTGCAGGTAAATTCAACAACTCTAAAGACTTGACCATCAATTTCTATGTGTGTGTCTTATGGAGGATATTGGCTTTAAAGGTAGGCTAGTTCTCTTCCCTCTCTTTTTTCATTTGTCGCTCTAGTGTTATTGTTCTCTTATTTCTTCAAATCTTGTTGCCTACCATCAATAATGATTTACTTTCCTAAAAAAAAAATAAGATTTAATGCAGAGTGTAAGACATGAAAGATGATGAATGCTAGAATGTAAATTAAAGTACACTATAATGGGTTTATATGACATATACTTCAACATCAGCAATGTTAAAGCCATTTTTGCCCATAAAAGCAAGAAGCCAGAACAAGTTTTCTTCAATTGAGCAATAGTGGCCATTATGTGGCCAAATAACTTGCATAAAAAAATAAAATAAAACATCACAATATAAACGAAAACATTAGCGTTCAACCTTTAGGGAAATTTTAGGCACAATCATGCCAACAAGTTACATGCTAAAAAGCTCAAGTTATAAATAACTTGTGAATATAGTTAATCTAAGGTGTGATGTCTAATCATTGTCATTTTACTCGCAACAATATTTCATTATTTAACAAGTGAACTTGGGCAAGTATATAAACAACATGTGTTCAAATAACAACAAGAAAGTAAACTTTTCTAATAGTCATGAAAATATGTCAACACAAAACATTTAAAATGATTTGAATTAATATCATGTAATACTAATTTCATCTTCAAGCTTTGGTTTTTGTTTAAATGGAGATGATAGTAAGTATTTTTAATTTCATAATTATAATACAAAAAAAAAAAAATCAAAAGAAACATTCAAAATATAATCAAACAATAAAGAAAGGATATCATGGAGTGTACAGTGCAATTATAAATAAATTGTGTACTCGTCCATCCATGTCTTGTCAAATGTTCTTAATTTTTTTTTTTGCCCAAAATAACCATGAAATGAAAGAATCACAACATTAAAAACATCGATGGGCATCCTATGCTCAAATCATTTTTAATGTTGTCACTTAAAAATGACTTGAAACAAGATATAACATTTATCTCAAATAACTTACAAAAAGTCCTTAGTGGCACAAACTCTCCCAATATTTGTATGATAGATTAGAATAAGTTTGTATAGTCCTTTCAATGCTATTTCCCACATGCCACTTGTCTTGGGTAAGCTTCAACAACGTATTACACTATTTAATTGGACAATCAGATAGTGTTTCAACAAACAGACTGAAAAATTATGAGTGAAATACATATAGACAATGATACCATTGAACAAACAATATGTTACTAATAATTAGATTCCTTCTCATAACTTAAAGGGGGAAAAAATACGAACATAAGTATGATTTAAGACACTTTTGAAGATTTCCATAATTATTTCACACAGAATCTTTTAGCATGCATTCAAAAGAGCTGGTAAAATTGTTACCTATAGGTCTAGCCATTGAATTAAAATAAGCAAATTTCCTTTCAACCTCTTTCTCTTAAGAGTATTGCTTTTACATTGCCTCTATTTCTGAGTGTGCTATTCCATCATCAAACCTACATAGGGAAAACGAATTCATTTGTTGACTATAGTGGAAATAAAATTTAAAAACCACTCAAATCGATCTTTACATGACATAGGCATAATGAACTAGAACACCATAAGAATGGTAACTCAGAAATAGGAGATGGTAAAAAAAATAATGGAACATTGTTTCCTGCCACATAATTTTCTCTAGACACAATAGTCAAAAAGGATTCCATGTATCAACATATGCCCCTCATTGGTACATGCATTTCCTTATTCCATGAAATCCTGCATATCTCCTCTCCTTTTATTGGACCCGTCCCTCGATCCCAGAGCTCAAGGGTAGTGATAATAAAGCTTTTCTAGACATTCATGCAAGTTCAACTTCATGGTCAAACTAGTGAGTGTGGCAATGACATTATGATTTGTCGTTCCTGGTTAACATTGTTTTCTTGAAGATTTGAGAAATTTATTTCTCTCAGGTCTCTTTGGCAATAACATTGGGACTTCTCATTATTGGCTAACAATGTTTACCTAGAACAATGTTCCTGTACCTGTGATTTCACGTTCTCATTCTTGGCACCTCTTTCTTGCACTGGTCATCATAGAAAACTTCATGTCAGAAAGTCAAATAGAGATCAAAATTTAACCATAACTCATATAATCAAATATTAAGGTCCATCTTACATAATGCATTTTAAGGAATTTATCACCATATCCTACAATTAAATAAATATATTAGGGTGTTTCAATGGTAAGTTTCCAACTTAAGATCATAATATCATCAACTATGATCAGTATGACTATCCTCACATATTGTATCACAAAATAATTCTCCTTATGTAATGATCCAATTTTAAAATTAGAAACATAACCTTCAAAGTTGTTAATTACAACCGCCACTCATTAGTCTCAAATGGGGGCATGTATAGTATCGATTTAAGCAACAACTATAATATAATTAAAAGATACAATTTATGTAAAACACGGGAAATTCTACTTGTTTGGGCGATGAGAGCAGAGCAGAGGGCGAAAATTAGGGTTTTGTAGCATCGATCAGGGCTAGAAACGCGGGACGACAGAGTCTCCGAGTGAGGTTTCCAGTGAATAAATTCGAACAATTAAGGAATTTTAAGTAAGAAACAGGGGTTTTACAAGCCGTTGAGAACTGAGGGAAGCGATGGACAGAGGGAAAGGGAGGAGAGAGATCCCCTCCTTCAAAAACGTAGCAGCAGGTGAAGCAAGCGGGAGTAGGTCACAAAATAGGCCAAGGTGGAGTAGTAGAGAGGCACCGGTCCTTGGGAACCAGTGGCAAACCAAAACAGGTGGCCGATGTCTGCCAAGGGCACAGGAAAAACCCAGGTATATAATTCCTAATAACAAACTTGGGGAATATAGATGCTATATGAGAGATCACGCTTTAATCTACAAATTTATTGTGTTTTGGCCTACTGAGAGGGATTTAGTAAAATGGATCCAGTAGTGTTGGAAGCCAAAAGGACATATAGATTTAAAGCTGGGGGCGAAAGGGTTTTTTACAGTAAGTTTTGCTAACTTGGAAGACAAGGAAAAAACCTTTGAGGAAGGGCCATATTTCATGAATAATGCATGAGTGTTTATGAGACACTAGGAAGAAAGATATAATCCAAAGAATCAGAGAATGCTAGCGGCCCCTATATGGGTCAGACTATTTGGCTTACCGGTAGAGTTTTGGGACCCAAAAATTCTTGAAGGAATTGGTAATTCAATCGGGACCTTTGTCAAAGTGGTTGAATCAACGAAGAGGGGCAGTATACGTCTTATGCTAGAATATGCATCTATATGAACATATCAAAGCCACTACCAGAATACATAGAGTTAGAATACCAGGATGAGATTTGGTAGCAACCTCTGGACTATGAGCATATTCCCTTTAGGTGCAGACGGTGCCATGAGTATGGACACCTGATTAGGCAATGCCCATAGAATAGAGAAGAGGAGATCATCAAAAAACAAGTAGTAGAACAAAAAAGGGTAGGGAAAACTGAGGGTGGACAGGCAGGTTTTCAGGAGGTCAGCAGAAGGAAGAGATCAGGGAAAGAAGGAGAAAAACCACAAGAAAATTCGAAGCCTATAATAATAGAAAGCCAGAACAAATTTCAAGTCCTGCAAGAGAATGAAGATGAGGGATCGGATGCAATGGATGAGGAAGACGAGACTGAAAGAGTTCCAATGGAAGTTGGTAAAGAAACAAGGGATGAAAACACAACAGTGGCCGGCGCGAATGAAGAGGAGATGGGAGTAACTCCAGAGATAACCCCATAACAAATCCAGATGGAATCCCGGTCACAAAATGATTGAGGGACAAAAGAAAAGAAAATTATGAGGAAGCTGATATAGGAATGGAAAAACCTTGACGAGAGATTTATACCAGAGACCTAGAAACAATTATACAAGGATACATTCCAAAAATACAAAGAAAAAAGAAACACAGCAGGGGAAGAAATAACAGGACAAATAGGTGAATATGAAAGTAACAACATAGGATTGGAAGGCACTGGCAAAGGAGGATGGAAGAGGGGAAGACGAATCCTAAATGAGACAATTCAGGTTGTAGGAGAGATTCCGGTTAACTCAGGAAAGGTTATACCTCTATCGGAGGTATTTCAACAACCACCAAAGTAGTTATAAACAATAATTACATCCTAGAATATTAGGGGTCTCAATAGTAAAGGAAAACATAGGTATTTAAAGGAGAGATTGAGAAAGGACAAACCAAGAATCGTAATAATCCAAGAAACAAAGATCACTATGCAGCAGATGGAAAGAATAATTAAAATACTAAAAATTCAGTATGAAGTTATGGGACAAAATGCAATTGGCACTGTAGGAAGGTTAGCAATAATGTGGAACCTGAAGGACCTAATTTTTGAAAACCGGACTAGTCTACCCAGAATCCTAATTGGCTCGTGTAGAGTGATAGGATCTGCTGAAAGAGTCCTCATTACAGGGGTTTATGGACCTCATATAGCAGGGGAAATAGAAAGCTTCATAAAGAATGTGAAAGAAGCTAGATGACTCTACCCAGAAATGCCATGGATAATAGGAGGAGATTTTAATTTGATCAGAACATTGGATGAGAAAAAAGGGGGAATAAGGAAGACATATCAGTTTATGGATATGTTCAATGATATGATTGCCGAATAGAGGCTAGTAGATATGAAAACCATAAATGGTATATTTACATGGAATAACCGTCGAGGAGGAAAAACCCAGATCGCCTCCAGATCGGACAGGTTTCTAGTATCTGAGTTGATCATGAATAGAGACGTATTTCTGGAAGCCAAAATAATGCCAGCTCTTGGTTCAGACCATTGGCCAATAATGTTGGAGATAGATATTAAGAAAAACTCCGAAAAAATCCGTTTAGATTTGAATCCTTCTGGCTTAGGAATCCTCAGTTTTTTGAAAAGGAAGAGGAGTGGTGGACTCAAAGCACACTGCAAGGAAAAGGGAAAATGCACACTTTCCAGCTAAAATTAAAAGAATTGAAGGGGAAGATTAAAAAGTGGAACAAGGAGGAGTTTGGGAACATCATGGAGGAGAAACAAAGATTAGAATAGGAAATAGAAGAAATCCAACAAAGAATAATACTAGAAGGGAGATCTGAGGAAAATTGCGAGGCAAAAGGAATCTTAATAAGTAAACTGGAGGAGAGAAGGAAGCAAGAGGAGATTCTATGGAGACAGAAGTCCAGGATCAACTGGTTAAGGGAAGGAGAAAGAAATACAAAATTCTTCCATCAGGCCATGGTACAACATATACAAAGAAACAAGATTTTATCCATAAAAAACAAAGCAGTGGAAAGGGTAATAGAGCAAGAAGGGATCGAGAAAGTCTTAGTTGATTATCATAAAGACATCCTAACCGAGCATCAAAATGATCAGGAAGCAGCTATTGAGAAGATTTGTAAAGAAATTTCCAAGTTGGTTACAGAGGAACAGAACAAAGCCCTGATGCGTGCAGTGACAATAGAAGAGTTAGAGGAAATAGTGATGAACATGAATAAAGGAAAGGCCCCAAGCCCGGATGGGTTTACAACGGAATTCTTTCAAGTAGGATGCCAATTTCTGAGTAAAGAGATTTTGGAATTAGTTGAGGAATCACGTTTGAAGCAAAAGGTATGGCCAGCGTTAAACTCAACCTTCTTTACATTAATCCAGGAGAATGCCAACTCAGATAATGCGCAGGGCTCTCGCCCAATTGCTTTATGTAATGTCATTTATAAAATCATCACCACACTGATAGAAAAAAGGATAAAATGACTTCTGGAAAATCTAATCTCCCCAGAACAAACAGGGCTTGTTGAGGGAAGACAAATTCTTGACAGACTAGTGGTTAGTTAGGAAGTCATCCACACCATCAAGGAAAAGAAGCAGAAAGGAATGTTGATAAAGTTAGATTTGTTTAAAGCGTATGACAGCCTGAACTGGAATTATCTTAAAAGAGTCCTGGAGTCCTTCAGATTCAACAATAGATGGGTAGAGTGGGTTCTCAGTATGATTTCAACACCGAATTTCTCAATTCTAATTAATGGGATATCCTCAATTCCCTTTAATGCCTCAAGAGGAATAAGGCAGGGGGATCCTCTTTCACCCTTCCTATTTATTCTGGCGGAAGAGGGGTTAGGGAGGTTCTTCAAAAAATAATAGAGGGAAAGAAGAACCAAAGGGCTCAATCTATGGGGGAGCAATATTCCAATTACCCATCAACAGTTCGTTGATGACATAATGTTGTTCTGTGAAGCAACAGTAAAAGAAGTTAAGGGTATAAAAAAATTCTTAGACACTTTCATGGAGGCTCCAGGCATGGAAGTAAACAAGGAAAAGTCCTATACCTTTGTGTTCAACACCCTAGATTCAGTTAAAGCCCATCTTACAAGGATGTTAGGGTTCAGACAAGGAGAGCTACCAACTAAGTGCCTTGGAAATCAAATTGATTTTCATCCAACCAGAATGGTAAACTGGCTATAGGTTATAGAGAAAATTAAGAAAAAAATGACGGGATGGGCGTTCAGAACCTTGAACATAGTGGGGCGTATTGTCTTGGTTAAGTCAGTTCTACAAATAATACCCATTTATCCTCTATCCATAATAGCGGCACCCAAAGGAGCTTGCTCCAAGATTAAAGATTTATATACCGAACTTATTTGGGGAGGCCCTAATCAATAGAGGAAATGGGCCTTAGTTTCCTGGAAACATCTGTCAAAAAGGAAAGAGGAAGGAGGCCTTGGTTTGAGAGACCAAGAAATGTTAAACAGGGTTTTGGGCGCAAAATTATGGTGGCGATGGATGAGAGGGGGCAATGATCTCTGGAAGAGGATATGGACGCACAAGTACAATATGCCAAGAACTACGGAAGGAATCCTAAGGGTGGAAGAGACCCCAAAAGGATCTTCAATTTGGAACCTGTCCAGTCAGAATAGGAGTATAATCAACAGTCATACGTTTTGGGAAATAAGAGGAGGAAGAAATGCTAGGTTTTTGGAAGAAGGGTGGCAACAGAGAGATTGACTAGTCAATATACCAAATCTCCTGAACATACAACAAAAAGCACTTAGGGAGGGAAAGAGATATGTTGAAGATTATCTAAGAGAGGGAGAGTTAGAAGGTATATGGAGGAAATGGCGAAAGCTAGAAGAATGGATGGAAAACATCACCCAAGATCAGCAAAAATAATATGAGAAAGAAGTGGAATCAAGGAAGATAAAAGTCAGGAAAGGGGAAGATATTCTGAGGTGGGGGAAATCCATGAAAGGGTCCTTCACGGTTAAGGAAGCATACTATCTGACCGGAGTGTAGGAAAGGATGGAGATTAACCCGGAATGGAAAACCATAAAGGTAAATGGTGGCCTAAGATTGCCTTATTTGCATGGCTGGTAGGCAAGGAAAGGATATTAACTTGGGATAATATCCAAAAGAGGGGCCTTCTTGGCCCCTCGAAATGCAGTCTATGCAATAAGGTGAACGAGACCCAGAACCATATCCTGAACAATTGTTGGTATGCAGAGAAAATGTGGAACGAGACACGAAGACTCTATGGTAAGGAAAGAAGAGACCTCGGAGATGTAAAAAGAACCATCTTCCTATGGAATAAGGAAAAATTCAACTATAAAGTAATTAAAAGGGCATGGGACTTGACAGTGGGATTCACGTTTTGGTTCCTTTGGAAAGAATGAAACCGAAGAATTTTCCTTGGGAAACAAATAGAACTAGAAGAAACGTGGAAGGGTGTTCTAAGGGCTGTTAAGGAAACAATCTTAGCGGAGGATTGGAATGAAGAGGAGTGGAAAACGAATCAGGAGGAGGGACAAATTCTGGCAAAGATGAATATGAAATATGAAATGGTTCACCCCAGAAAAGAGAGTAGGCAGAATAAACAGGCTGGAAGTCCTAACAAATTCAATTACCCTAAAGAGAACTTCATAAAATTGAATTTCGATGGGGCCTCCAAAGGGAACCCAGGCAATGCAGGTTTTGGGGGAATCTTCAGTGACAATAAGGGAAGTATCAGATGGATTTACGCACAGTGGGGAGGAGAAATGACAAACAACGAAGCTGAACTCTGGGCAGTTCATAAGGGATTAAGGATAGCAGCGAGGAATGGCTACAGGAACCTAGAGTTAGAAGGGGATTTGCAGTTGGTAATAGAGATGATACGAAAACTTAATAATGGAAAAAACTGCGAACAGATCGTGAGCAGCTGGAGAACAGCAGGGATAGTACAAGACATAGGAGAAATCCTCAAGAGCTTTGATTACCTGATAATCAACCACATCAGGAGGAAAGGAAATCGGGCAGCAGACTTCCTTGCCAACTAGGGGAGTAATGATCCATTAGGGAAGGTTCACAGCAATTGGCAGAATGAAATGGAGAAACCGAAGTGGAAGAAGCTGGTCATTGTAATAAATCAAGACCATGAGACAACCACGAACCAACACGAATGAGTACAAGAGACCCTCGATCGGGAAGAACTAGACGGCGGGCAAAGGACAGAGGTACAAGTGGGTGGGAATAATACCCATTACAGGAGAAGATCAGGTAATGATGGCCCGGTGCAGCCGGGCCATTAAGAGGATTGACATTTCATGGTGGAGACTCAGGGGAAAAGGGAGGACGAGAAGTGATCAGGACGGCATGTCAGATGGAAACAGAAAGTCTACATGCTCAAGTAGGGAACGACAGGACAGGCACGGTGATCGGAGGAACAGGTGGTAGGAGGGTTGCGCCCGCATCGCAAGGGAGTGGCGGAGAAGAAAGGTGCGCAAAGGTGAAGGGCTTAATAAATACTAGAAGAGCAGAGCGGTTCGAAGAGGCATAGGGAAGAGGAGAGTAGTGAGGAGAACATATCCAGAAGGAAGAGCAAAGCAGGGGGAGGAGATCAAAGTGGAGACAAAGGACAGGATGCAAACCAGGAAGTGAGGGAAAAGCAGGGAGACCACGACTACTAAATGGGTTAATAAGTGGAGCGTCCAGGATAAGGGAAAAGCACTGGAGCAGGACATCGGAGACACAGTTATGGTATCAGACGACAGTGAAAAGGAGGTAGAATTTTTCGGTTCTGATGAGAACAACTGTCCTCAGCCACGGGCTAAACGAGGAAGAAGAGGCGTCGCTGAAACAGAGGGTAGTCAGGAGTTTTGGGGGAACGAAGGATGGAGACGATGTGAACATGGAGGAATTAAAGAAGAAGGCAAGGAACATGATCCGACTAGGCAGACTGTGGTAGGAGAGGGCAGCAAAAAAAGGGGTAGGGGAGGTCGGAAAGGAAAGTGCGGCAGGGGTAGGGGAAAAATAGGGAGCCAAAGGCAGGAGGAGGCTCTGTCTCATGAAACGAAAACCAGGGCTTCAGTGGGGAGGAAAGTGCAGCTGGCTGAGAAGACCTACTACCAAAACACCAATAAAGGAGTCAGGATAATTATACAACATTTAGAAGAGGAGGTCATGTAGGACCGATCTGATCCAGAAATGGAGGATTGGGTCTATCTTCTTCCAGACCCGGGCCACACAGGAGGCCGCATGACCCTGTACAAACAATCACTGCATGTGTATTGGGTCATGAAGAGACTACTTTCCAAAGCCATGGAGCAAGTAGTAATGGAGATGGCAGAGCTCTCTCAGGGGATTCCCACCCTCAAGAAGGACCTGAAGAACATTCAGATTACCCTTCTCATGCAGGACAGAAGAATGGATGAAATACAACAGCAGCTAAAGCACTGCCACCCTGATCTCGAGAAGAATATGGACTAGCAGACAAGCAAGGAGGCATAGTCTTGTTGCTCTCACCTTTTTGTTTTTTATATGAAGACTATAGATAGTAACCTGTCCATCAAATTTTGTAATGCGGAATATAGCAGGCAGCTAAGGAAAATAGGTAGTCTCTTTGAATGTATTGTGCATATAGCCTAGGCAAATAGACTCAAGGTGTTTTATTTTTGGATGGCATTAAAAGACTTAACATGGCCAAAATACCCGGTTTCCCATTGGGGGGGTTGAGGTCATCACATTTTTGTAATGATTTTGACCTGATGAAATAGAATAAGTAGTCCCTCCGCAGTTTACAAAAAAAAAAGATACTATTTATGAAGCATGAATAAAAATTTCAAGATGTAATCAATTCGAAGTATGTAATTTATACAACATATTTTAAAATTTAAAGATAAAAAATAAATAAATATGTAATTTATACCACATGCTTTAAAATTTAAAGATAAAAATAAGTAAAAATAATACAAATTGACATTTAAAAATGTACATAAATATAGTATTTTTTAACCCAAAACCTTATACATTTATAAAATGTCAATGATCAATCCACCGAAAATCTACCCCCGCCACAGAAATAGTGGTAGGTTGTAAAAAAAGGGCAATTATCAAGGACTAAAAGTATAGTGCTGATGCATATTTTAATGTAACAGGTAAAGAGTAATTATATATATTATAATTTTGAGAGTACCTTTGGAGGGAGTGGATCTATAAAGAGAACAAGAAAGAGCTAGAGTGGATTATCAAATTTCTATTAAAAATAAGCTTATAAATTGTATTTTATTAATAATTAAAGGAACAAATCGAGGACATTATACAAATTCAGTAAATAAGGAGGCTAATGATAGTTGATGACCTCTAGGATATTGTGTTTAATATAAAAAAATAAATAAACAGATCAATGATGGCAGCGTAAGTTATTTCAGATGTAGAGAAAGTCATGAAGGCCAAGGACCCAATCCCAAACAAAAATGATCACTCTCAATGTATGGGTCTCATTCTATCTACATGCAGCTTGATTTGTGATTATAGAACTATGTGACGTTCACTTTTTTTGTGCCTTAAGGAACAAATTTATTGAGACATATGGTTAAATTTCAGGCTGATATACTATGACCATGAACTTCATGATTCATACTCTCTGAGAGAAAATTTCTTAAGATCCTCTTTTGGGAAGGTACAAACCTCTCCTAACCATTTCCTAGCTTCTTAAAACAATCAATGATGCTTGCGAACCAGCATTCACCACCATTTTCGCATAAATTTATTAGTCTGACTAATAGAAGCCTCCCACTAAAGAAGCTAACCCCTATATGAGCAAAAGTGAGTATGTCTATTATACTAACATATTTTTGTATTTCCCCTACTAAATTCAGACATCATTGATGGGAAAAATTGATCGAAATGAATTGATATTTTAGTTTGAAGAATCCATTGAAGTGCAAAGACTACATCATAATATAATATTTTGTGTTGCTTCTCACTTCGAGCATGGTTGACATAAAATTCACACATAGACCACACTTATACTTACATAATTTTGAGTTTGTAGGCTACCCAACAACCCTCAACACAATGAAAACTATCTTCTCTTTGAAGGAACAACTTTTACCACTGAATGATATGCATCTATCTTTATGATTGATATAGTATGCCCTATTAACGACTTACTACTAGAATAATTATCTATTACGAATAACATGATTTTGACCTATTATCAATCACCACCCACGTTTGATTCATCAAGCCTCATAATAAGAGAAAAGGAACCTACTCAATGAGGAGGTATGTGTACAGAAATAGGAACATATAACCCATTAAACCAGTGTAAACCCATTGCCAGGTTGAGATTGATACCCCAAACACTCATCCATTTTCAACTCTACGCGTTGACTTATACCTAATCCATTTGAACCAAGATCTACTACACTTATTCTTAGAGGAATTCATAATGTTACCCCAAAGCGTAACACCTCCATTTTCACCACCTAGATGTGTGGGCCCATTTTCACCACTCCTCCATGCACACGTGTACTTAGAGAAATGAAATGATTTACACATATTTTTCTCTAAAGAGGAACGACGTTGGAGACACTGCAACATAGGATCGACGCATGTCACTACTGGATCAACTACCACAACTATTGCATATACCCAACCCATGAATTTGACATCCCACTAGATGTATTTTTAGTTTCAGAATGCATTTTATGGTCGAGGGAAATTTTTCCACGTCAAATCGGACCTATGGTTTACCTCTCCAACCCATCAAAACAACCTCTAATTTCAGTGGTAAAACATAAAAAATTATAATACCCTATTTCATGAGAATCGAGAGTTGAAACGAGTAAAAAACATAGTTTGAACTTAAATGTTCCGACATACTACTACCTATTACCCTAGTACTTACCATTGAAGGGAGTAGATCTCGAGCTACCATTGGCATCTTGACCCATACGAATGATATGAAAATTTATACGAATGATATGCAAATTTAATATGATGAGATGTGGAAATTGCAATCTTACTATTTACCTATTCCATGATCCAAATTCGCAAATATCGTTGAAAGTAGTTGTTGTAGGTTGAATGGTAAGTTCGTTTTTATGGATTTGTATTGGAATTTGGCGGTATCTGATGTTCATTACCTCAATGTAAAACTAAATTTTGTAGCCTCATAGAAAATCAAATGTAATCTGAGTTCTCAGCATACGACTTAGTCTTCCCTACCGGATTGAATATGTCTGACTGGAACTTGCAAACAGGTAGTTCATGTTTGGTCTTTCTAGATGGTCATGTGACCTGGAACATGAAATTCACCTTGTTTTTGTTGTAGTTATTGTAGTGTATTTTTTGAATACAAAGGTAAATAGGAAAAAACAATAGATGAATTGATTGAGTTTGGCACCATTCTTGGTGGCTTGATATTTTTTTTGGACCATGTACTGGGCATTTTGGCATGTGGCGAACCTTTTCCTCTAGTGATATTTGTAATTTTTGGGAGGTGAAAAGTTTATATGTGATTGGGATAAATAGTTTAGAAAACAAAGACAAGAAATCTGTGGTGTAGCATTAAAGAGAAAAGAGAGAGATGTGTCATCGAAATATTTTACAAGTGGATGATTTTTAATGAATTTATGTTGTGATAAAATAATGAGAGGGAACAATTTGAAATGGAAGGGAGGGAATCTAATGAAGGGGAATTAAAATTCTAAGTTTTTAGACAATTGGTGAAACGCTAGTAGTTAAAGTGAATGGGAGTCATTTTTTCATGGTATTTTCCTCCTAAAATTACTAGAATTCAAATAAATAAAAGCTTTCAATGAATCTATGGAACTGTGGATGTCATTAAAGGTAGCTTGCTCTATATTCTTAGAATAGTATTAGGTAATTGGGATAGGAAACAAAACAACAATCTTCCATTAATGCAAGGACTCTTGCTTAACTCTTCCCTACTATAGGCCTCACTCTCAACGTGCCACTCTCTATAAGAAGGCAATGTGATGGAAGAAATTATAGTCTCCTGGACTTTGATCAACAATCCTACCAAATGACTCGATCTAGAGAAGTATATGGCTTCTTTCTGAGACATTTTTCTATTTTTATAAAAAAGGATTTAAAATACGACCTCAAATTCAATATGAGCCACCACCACAAAGATAATTTGAATTCAGTTATGGGATTTTTATTAAATATAAAAATAATTGACTATAAAATATTATTACCACTAACTCTGTAATAAGTTCATAGCAACTGAAGGGTTAAACAATTTTAATATACAAGAATGTTATTTCAGTTGTTTTTGTGTACATATCCAACCATCCAAACTAAAAATATGCAAAAGAAACCAATATGCTACACCCAACGCCATTCCTGTAGAGATCAGAACTAGAAGCTCCCACATTCTCACCATAATGTTTTTCTACAAAAGATCTGTATGCACTTGCCACAACTACAATAATAATATCAAATTAATTAATTACACCATGGAAAGGATAATTTTATTTCCAGTCTTAAAATAGTGTTCCAATTTAGTCTGAGCTATTTTGCAATACCATTGTTGGTTCTCGAGTAAGCATAATAGGCAAGTTTAGATTGATGGATGCAATTGTTTAAACTTAAAACTAGGCTTGGGCCACTAACAATAAGCATGAGACACTAACTGGAAAACAACAATAAATTTGGTGTTCCAATGGCCATGATGGAATATTTCTTCACACTAAATGTGAAACTCCAAGAATGGTGTTATACATACTACTCATGAATGTTGTTATATGTACTGTTAAAAATTGCAACATGATCATGAACAAATGCACAACAATTAAGAGTATATTTCTAAAAGCTTATGTATTAGACATCACCATATAACCATGAATTTCTAAAAGTAAAGAAAGTGACATCAAAGTATGCTCACAGACCTAACTAAATGATGGAATCTTTAAAGTGCATGAATTACCAGGCTTAAGAAGGGGTACCATAATGTACAAGAAAATAACTAAAGGCACTATTTCTATTTTATTTTAATATTCGGCCCAAAAAGGTCGAGATTGTAAGGTTAGTATGGTATTTTGGAAATTTTCAGGAACTTTTGAAATTAGAAAAAAGGCATTGTTTCTTTTTTATTTTAAAGCTAGCCAAAAAAAGTCGAGCACTTCCAATAATATGCTTCCATCAGCAAAACAACCGTACATTTTCGAGTGGCAAAGTTGCACGACTAGGGGGTGCATTGAGGACCTGCACCTAACACAATTTCTTACTCATGCCTCTGGTAAAGTTGAGCCTTTGCGTACATGGTTGGTCATGCCTCTAGTGGACTTGAACCTATGTGTTTGGTTGGAAAGGTTCAGTTCCTTGTTGATTTTGATAGAAAACCACCCCCATGTCATGGCAACTTTAACACAATTTCTTATTAACTCTTCGAGTGGATTGAAACCTTTTTGTGTGGATGGGTGTGTTGTCATTTATCCTTTGAGCCAGGGTTTTGTCTAGCAATTGTATAATTCATCGATGGAGTGGCATTTTTTGTGATATTTTAAAACTGATCATGGTGCCATGGAGTGGGTTTTTTATGAATTTCAATAGAAGAACCTAGGACAAATTCCAACACAACACTTCGATGGTATTGCAAGAAACTCAATGGAGAATTTTGGTCCCTAGAAATGAAGCTCTTCCAGTATTGTAATCTACATTATAATTTAGCCATCAAGGGTGACCAATGCAATTGTAGCCATGGAAGCAGAAGCATAATTAGGAGTTTTTAAAATCATGACATAGTATGTGTTCTTTTTTTCCTAATTTAAAGAGAAGTTATAGTAGCATGTCCATGTTCATGCAATGGAAGTTGCTATGGCTTGTTGGGATACTGAGAGGTCTCTCCACAGTCTTACAAGAGTGTCTCCAGGAGAAGCCACATGGGCAACCATGTCAGATGATGAAGATGACTACGCAGACAGTGGCACAAATTTATTCAGCTTGGCTTTAGATGGATAAGACAATGTAGGGTCATTTGGGTCATTGATTCCAACTGACAATGGAAATTTTTTAATGGAGCACGTGAGGCAAGAGATCAAACATGATCTCAAGCAGGGATATAAATAAAGAATCAATTTTGTAAGGGAAGAAATACTCAGAAAGTGTAGGGCATGAAAACTAGCTAGTGATACAACCTCTGAATTGATGACTTGGTGGCAGGCACATTCAAAATGGCCATACCCATACCAAGTCAAGAAAATGAGACCGGTCCAAGAAACAAGCGTTCTGCTGAAGCAAATCAATAACTAGTTTATCAATTAAAGGAAACGTAACTGGCATAGAAATCCTTCATCATCTTGTTCTTCTCATACCAAATGCAATCGATAATGGATATCGAGTCAATATACATGATATACAAATATAATTACACTAGCTAAATCTCCATATGTGGCCATATTAAGGTACTCAAACCGTTACTTAGATAGAAATCTCTCCCATGTTCAGGTTCACCTACATTGCCTCAGATATCAAACCCTAGTTTGTAGCATCCCTTGGTAGTGGATAATGAAATTGATGATAACAAGATGAATCAAAATATAATTCATAGTGGAAAGGAAGTAGTTGGGGAATCTTGGGCAAAAGTGTAGGAAGCAGATCTGATGCGGGAGTAACCAGCAACAAAGCAGAGCGAAGCATACGTGGACAACAAAGCTGAATCGAAGGAGAAAAATAGGAAAATCTACTTTAAAACAGAGTTAAAGCTGATTTAAGGCAGTTAAAGAAAAATTAAAGAGAGAATGGATAAGTCTCGGTAGACTTCCTATTGTTAATAGCCATGCACGCTTTTTGGAGAGTTTTTTTGGAGAAAAATCAGGAGAGGATAGGATCCGCCCTTCCTAGGACTTCTTATATAAATGTAATGTAATAATAATAGTAATGTGGTGCGGGTGGGCAGGATGTAACGGAAGGCGAGCTTGTTCTAAGGCTGCAATTCCTTATATTTAAGCGATGTCTGTATATAATACAAATAATATGTTCTGTTGATTTCTTGCGTGTAGAGCTATAGATTTTATAGTTTAAATCTATGAGTTAATTTCTATGTTGTAAACCTGTTGATCGACCATCGATCAGTCATAGGATCGATGGAGATCCAAAATAATGTTTAATTGTTCTATTGAAAGCGCTATTGCAAACGTCTGTAGGAATTTTATTATTGGTATTTGAATTTTTAATAAAACCCGAGTTTTATGAATTTTCCATAGAGGTAGGACTGAGCGTGAAATGAAGAGGCTGTGTCCTACAATCCTGTTCGATCCTGAATATCATCGCCTGGAGTAGCGAAACTATTGAATAGCGATGGTGTCAATGCAGAAAGAAGAGTGTTGAATGGAATGCAGCTATGGTGCGAGGTTGTCAGTTCGACGATGGAGAAGTCCAGTCAGCATAGGGTGCGATCAACTATAAATCAAATTTGCTGGCAATGCTCAACGAGCAACATCTGAAGCTCAAGCTTCACGCGCTGACGAATCTCGATATAATTGTGGACTATCTTTGGCAAGATATCAACCATCGTCTCTATAATAGAAAGCTTATATCAGGATGAAACTTTTGGTCAATGACAGTTTGCTGACTGGTCGCATCAAAGGTTTTTTATTACTTTGGTGAGCTCAATGACTCCTGGTCGTATGCGCTCAGTGATGGACCTTTGTTTAATGCGATAGAGGATTCAGATTATGTGCATGCTTTGCTTGCTAAAGCGATAGATGAGTACTCCACTCTTCATATTAAAGCTACAGATTCGGATAAAGTTTCAGTGGAGATAGATCGCTTCCGTTGGGACTTGTGGGCCTATAACTGAGCGTGAAATGAAGAGGCCGTGTCCTACAAGCCTGTCCGATCCTGAATATCATCGCCTGGAGTAGCGAAACTATTGAATAGCAATGGTGTCAATGAAATAAGAAGAGCGTTGAATGAGCGTTGAATGGAATGTAGGTATGGTGCGAGGTTGTCAGTTCGATGATGGAGAAGTCCAGTCAACATAGGGTGTGATTAACTATAAATCAGATTTTCTAGCAATGCTCAATGAGCAACATCTGAAGCTCAAGCTTCACGTGCTGAAGAATCTTGATAGACTTGTGGACTATCTTTGGCGAGATATCAACCAGAGTCTCTATAATAGAAAGCTTATATGAGGATGAAAGTTTTGTTCAATGACAGTTTGCTCACTGGTCGCATCAAAGGTTTTTTATTACTTTGGTGAGCTCAATGACTCCTTGTCGTATGCACTCGGTGATGGACCTTTGTTTAATGCGACAGAGGATTTAGATTACGTGCATTCTTTGCTTGCTAAAGCCATAGATGAGTACTCCACTCTTCATATGAAAGCTACAGATTCAGATAAAGTTTCAGTGGAGATAGATCGCCTCCATTGGGACTTGTGGGTCTATAAACCACAGGCCCAGGATCAAGATTTTTAACCCACAGGTCCATGATCAAGAGATTTTTAAAGAATTTGGGATTTTGGGCTTATACCCAGATCTCATTTTCATCAGGTGGTATTAGAGTAGGGAAAGGATTCCTGCGAGAAGGAAGAAGAATGCAAGAAGAAGGTGAGAATATTTGCAACAACCTAAAGAAGGATGCCAAAAGACCAATTGAGGAGGGCTTGGTGAGGTATCATGTAACAGAGGAGAATGTTACTACAGAGGTTGGTTGCAGCTCATAGAAAATCATAAAAGCAGTTCTAGTGAAGGAATGTAGTCGATAAAATTGCTAAAGACAAGGAGAAGCATATGACCAGGAGGTCATACATTTTTGTGCCTCGGGAGTCTGATGCGGGAGCAACCAACAACAAAGCAGAGCGAAGCATACGTGGACAGCAAAGTTGAATCGAAGGAGAAAAATAGGAAAATCTACTTTAAAACAAAGTTAAAGCCAACTTAAAGTAGTTAAAGAAAAATTAAAGAGAGAATGGATAAGTCTCGATAGACTTCCTATTATTAACAACCATGCACGCTTTTTGGAGAGTTTTTGTGGAGAAAAATCAGGAGAGGATAGGATCGGTCCTTCCTAAGGCTTCTTATATAAATGTAATGTAATAAGAATAATGATGTGGTGTGGGTGAGCAGGATTTAACAGAAGGCGAGCTTGTTCTAAGGCCACAATGCCTTAGATTTAAGCGATGTCTGTATATAATACAAATAATATGTTCTGTTGATTTCTTGCGTGTAGAGCTATAGATTTTATAGTTTAAATCTATGACTTAATTTCTATGTTGTAAACCTATTGATCGGCCATCAATCATTCATAGGATCGATGGAGATCCAAAATAATGTTTAACTGTTCTACTGAAAGCGCTGTTGCAAACGTCTATAGGAATGCTATTATTGGTATTTGACTTTTGAATAAAACCTGAGTTTTATGAATTTTCCATAGAGGTAGGACTAAGCGTGAAATAAAGACGCCGTGTCCTACAAGCCTGCCTAATCCTGAATATCATCGCCTGGAGTAGTGAAACTATTGAATAACGATGGTGTCAATGCAGAAAGAAGAGCGTTGAATGGAATGCAAGTATGGTGCGAGGTTGTCAGTTCGACGATGGAAAAGTCCAGTCAACATAGGGTGCGATTAATTATAAATTAGATTTGCTAGCAATTCTCAACGAGCAACATCCGAAGCTCCAGCTTCACGCGCTGACGAATCTCGATAGACTTGTGGACTACCTTTTGTGAGATATCAACCAGCGTCTCTGTAATAGAAAGCTTATATGAGGATGAAAGTTTTGGTCAACGACAGTTTGCTGACTGGTCACATCAAAGGTTTTTTATTACTTTGGTGAGCTCAATGACTCCTTTTCATATGCGCTCGTTGATGGACCTTTGTTTAATGCGACAAAGGATATAGATTACGTGCATGCTTTGCTTTCTAAAGCCATAGATGAGTACTCCACTCTTCATATGAAAGCTACAGATTCGGATAAAGTTTCAATGGAGATAGATCGCTTCCATTGGGACTTGTGGGCCTATAAACCACAGGCCCAGGATCAAGATTTTTAACCCACAGGTCCATGATGAAGAGATTTTTAAAGAATTTGCGATTTTGGGCTTATACCCAGATCTCATTTTCATCAGGATCCTCAAACTTGAGCATTTGAAGCACCTATCTTATTTTCGGTCTTTACCCACAGCCACGATGACAACATCATAATCCAACTACCATTAGATGATTCATATCTTTTGCATTGAACTCATGATTTAATCTACTATCTGCAACCTCCCCCAAGTGGTTGTTGTCGTGCAAATCCCATGTCGATTCTTCCAGCGATTAGTATGTGCCCCTAAGTATCGCTCGGTGTAGTGAAAGGTGAAATATGGTCATTATATATTATGCTACCCAACCGACTCATTCCTTCTCATGAATGGTGTTATACATACTGCTTCATGAAAAGAATAATAGACTTTATATACCCTAGTTTATGTATGGGCTACCTCTTCTCTTCCTTATGGTGTGCACATTGTAGCCTACGTTCAACCCTGTAAGCCCATCAACATATCCGACACCCAAACCAGCAGTATATCGAGCACCCAAACCATAAATAACAAGAGTGAATGTAGAGACACATGCAAATCCTATAAGGGAAGGTACAAGAGTCAATGTTGATGTTGACGAAGTAGTTGATCTCAGTCAAGCAAATGATTATTCTAATGATCCACTTTCAGAGGCATAGGTCGAAGGTAAATCTAGGCTAGCTACCTTGCCATATAAGTAAAGCCCATCTAGCCACCACCCACCACCTAGCTCAAAGCCACCAAAGGTATGGTAGACAAAGCTACCAGAATTCTAACTACTACTAGCACTATGGAGGGTTTGGTGAATTTAAGTAACCACCGAGCTATGCCTCTCAATAAGGCTTTGACATTTTAGTCAAAGAATGAGATTCGGTTCTGAATAATACTGATTTAGAACTTGAGTTTTGACATTGATTTGCTGTAATGAACCCATTCCCGAACACACTCGACGCCTATTTAAATGAAACACAAACTACATTGGCTCTAGTGTTAATGTATTTTTTTAGCGTTTCAAATTAGTTTTGTTGCATACACCCCTATGGAACTTTTATTAGTGAAGAAAACTCTTAAAACCCTAGTCCATGCCCATATAAAGTATTTAACCCCAAATCCTCTCTCTTTTTCTACGTAGAAAAAGACACAAATAACTGAGAATTTTAACTTATTTAAATCAAAATAGAATCCGCTTAGATCCACCGAAAATCGAGCCTGATCATAGAGACCTGGATGGGTGCTACCATTTCAAAAATAATGTCAAGTTGTAAAAAATTGACAATTATCAAGGACGAAACTACGATATATAACCCCTAGGCTGTACGAAGAAGGGGCCCAAAACCCCTAGTCTACCACCTCTATAGTTTAATCACTTTTTTCCCTAGCAATCAATCCAATTCCAATCTACACATATATACCTTGGTGAAAAAACCTTCTCAATGAGTGATAAAAATTCAATGAGAAAATAAAAGTAGAGGAAAAACTCAAAAATAAAGTAAGAAAATTAGATTGTGAAAAAAATTCCATTCTACACAGTTATACCATGGTAGAAAAACCTTCTGAATGAGAGATGAAATTTCAATGAGAAAATAAAAGTAGAGGAAACACTCAAAAATAAAGAAAGAAAATTGAATTTCGAAAAATAGAAAAATAGTAGAGTGAAAAATCCCTTTGAATCCTAACAATTTGAAGCGTAGAAATAGAATATTTG
Source organism: Pinus taeda (assembly GCA_000404065.3). Taxonomy (NCBI): domain Eukaryota; kingdom Viridiplantae; phylum Streptophyta; class Pinopsida; order Pinales; family Pinaceae; genus Pinus; species Pinus taeda. Next base: position 426,114 of record APFE031504907.1, on the reverse strand, counting down.
GGAAGGCGTGGGAAGATGACTGAAAATGGCTAGCATAATTATGTAAATGGGAGATGCTTATTGATTTCACATGCATATGTTTCAATAAGCCAACCTCAAGCCTTCGTTTTTATCATGCAAATAAATTATAATTGAAAAATGAAAGATAAAACTTGATCAATTAACCATATAACATGAGATTGTAGTGAAGCATATATAAGATGAAAAACTAAAAATACAAAATGAATCATAAATTGCATCCATACAATTAAGGCATTAGATCACTCATTCATTGTATTCATGAGCATTATAGATTGAAAGTTCGTTAGCATCATCAAGAGACCATTTCACAATGAAGATATCATACACCAATAGTATTAACTATGTTTGGGACAACAAATATTTATGTGTTTGTGAGGATATATAAAGGAAATATTCAAACTTGTTGTTGTTACTAAGGGAAATGAAGACAACAAAGTTGAATTATGTTGACCACTTACACATTTGGAACATTCAAATGTCTTCCATTTGTCATCAAGGTATCACCATTTATAGTTGGGTAGTTTGATAACCACAAAACTCTGACCCAAATGTTGTATTTGTAACATTCCAAAGTGTGTAATTACAACTAATTAACCATGAGAAATACATTTAGCTTGTGAGCACATTAACCACTATGTACTTGGAACAAATTTCCATTAACGCTAGATATCAATGTAAGTTTTAAAGCACCCATAAACAATAAGAAATTTCATATCTCAACATCAAGTATTTAAGAATTGTGTGCATTGTCTAAATTTTGTGCAAAGTGCACCAATTGTGGCACTATTGGGCTTTGAGCACTATCTAGTTATTTGTGTTAGGATGTGGCATTTCAAATTAGAAAGTGATCATACATCTCCAAAAGGCAAGGAAGTAAACCATGAAGATAATCTTAAAAATAATGAATTGGTAGCCTTATGAACTAAGCCATTCCACATTCACATGAATTAATTTGACTAAGGGTGTGGTTAAAATTCCAAATGTGTTCAAAAAAATTAAGAAATAAATGTATCAAGAACAAAATTCAACCATGATGAATTTTTTTATAAAACCCTTTTCACAATTATTAAAGAGCTTAAATATCTAGTTGTTTCATGCATTCATTTACTCATGTGAAGCTTATGAGTGGTTACTATGCCATAGATATGTTACCTAGATACGTCAAATCCAACATGAACAAGTACAAATATGATATTGTGTCATTACAAGTAAAGAGTTAATCATTTTTTATTTTGTCACTTATTATCTAGTCATATATTTTAGTCCTACACGAAATTAGTCATTTAAGTTACTCTCTTTTAGTTGAGGCACTTGATATCTAGTCATATATTTTATCACTGGACTAAATTAGTCACTTAAGTTGGTCATTTTTACATCGGTCTGTTAAAGTTACTCAAATTTAGTAGTAATTATCTTGAAATAATTGTGGTGACTAGCTTTTTTAGTCATGAAGTCATTAATGTCTCATTTTGTATTAGTGACATGTAATGCCTTGCCAACACGATGTTAATGTTTTGATGTAATGGAACAATATTTCATGTGTAAATTGTAGTCGAACCAATATTAAGTTGGAAACTCATATTTTAATGCTTGACATTTTATGTAATATAATTTATGTGGTTGAAATTATTTATAGTTATAATTCATATTATTTAGTATTGTCATTAACATAGTGTATTACGTTTTGATATATATGCACATGAAGATTGTATGGAATTTTTAATTTAGTCAGCCAAATCCATACTAATTAATTTAATTTAATTAGTAATAAATAGATGAAATCAATCTAAACCTACTAAATTAGTGATATTGATTAAAGATGAGCACAAAAAAAATGCAAATGCAGTGACTAAATTAGACGTTTATAATGATTATTAATGAACGTAAGTGAAATTAATATAAACTACTAAATTAGTCATTTATATAATGAATATGACACTACCAAAAGAAATATAAATGACTACTATAAATGATCGTTTTTTTATTACAAACAAAAACTAATCTTTACATATAAATGACTATTGGTAGCTAATTGAAAGTATCTTATAATAGAGCTAAAATTTAGTCATATTTCTTTCATTAGTAATTGGTTTCAAATGATGATTAAAATTTACATGTATATGAATATTAGTAGCTAATTTATATTAACTTTTAATGTGACCAACATTTTTGTCATATGTCATTACTCATTAATTGGTTTTATCTGGTAATCATATAACAATATATTTTGTTGTGTGTTTGGTCATTATTTATAGAATTAAGGAATAAATTAGTGACCAGATTAATGACCAAATTTATGGCTAAATATACTACTAATAAATTTGATTCAATCAATTAATGACTAAGCTAAATACAACTAAAATTTGGTCACGTTATAACATATTATAAATTAGCCACTATTGGGCACCGACTAAAAAATGGTCGCCTATATGTAAATTTTAGTCATTCTTTTAGTAACCAATTAGCCATTTTTTACTAGTGAGTAGAAATTTGGTTTGTAATCTAAGTATAACAATTGGTATCCTTTTCGATGAAACCATGTCCCTCAAGTAGCTTAAGAAAATGCATTGGTAGATATGCTCTTATAAAAAAATTGAAAACTATAAAGTGATGAAATTTGTCTCATGATTATTATTTTTCTTTATAGAAACCTAGATCATGAGAAGAGGCACAACAAAATAAATCACCATATCAACTATGTTCATGAGCATAACTATGTTCATCATATCAAATTTATTTCTCAACATGCTAATAGTTTTGCAGAGTGAACAAATAGACTTGCAAAGGGAATTTGAGCCAAAGTATTTTTGAAGCTCTTTATAGTACAATTGTTATTCTAGTCTCAACAATTTGATAAGAAATTATTTCACTAGTAGTTTGTTTAGGATATAGAGAGACAAAACATGGAGGGAGCCATAACTTCCCAAAATCCTATTATAAGAGAAAAACTCCTCAAAAAAATAATCCCCAATCTTGGTCAAACACTCTTTTGCCTCAAAAGACATTCTTGGTAGCATGGAATTGAAAATGGCTCAATACAAGGGGATGATTATGAGGTGACTAATCCGATACAGGTGATCAAAGTAATTTTATTCCCAGAGAATGTTGTGATAAATGTGTATTGCAAGTGTGTGAGGAAGTGTCCATTTCCTGCCTATGCTTGGAAGTTCTAGTGAAAAGTAGATGGAATCCATCACATATGTATACATATAGAATGGTGGATAATTAGTGGGGTTTTCTTGGAATGAAAATTTAACGTATGATTCACCACATTATCTGATTCTAATTGGGCCCAATCATAGATATAACGACGAGAGGAAATTTCAATAAGTGGGTCATAGTTAATAGGGATTTGAGAGATATTTTCCAACAATATAGTCAACACATTATCAATATAACAACAAGGGGGCTAGGGAAACAAAAAAATAATTTCCATAAGATTCTCCCTTAAATTTATTTCGGTCACACAAGTCCTCCATCCTTTTATCATTTTAGGTAGTTCCTCCTTTTTTCCCTCACATCATTTTTGAATAAATTGGTTGAGAAACTATGAATTATACACTATCTGATATTGTGGTAAATGATACATACCATGTATGCTTTGTGTTTTAAATGAACTAGTAATGATGTCTCGATCAATGAAGAGTTGTCTTTTGTTGACATCAACACTATCAACCACCTAGATGATCATATACATATAAGGAAGCAGTTGTGGATGCACAACAACCTTTTATAAGCTAGATTTCAAATCTTCCTTTATTATCACTTTTGTCAGTTTGTAGTTTCCTTAGTACTATGTTTCAATTATAGGTGGCTTTTCATCCTCTTCTAGTAATTCTTCATCCAACCTTTCTTAAATGGTGTTTCATTATGAATAAGCAATGATTATTACATATATAGTGTTGGAAAAGAGGAATGTATCAGACAACGTTTCATTGATCTCTTCTCTCAACAATCTAGTTTCGTATTGCAGAGGCAATTTCTTATTTCCTTTCACCATGATAGTAGCTTGATGAGTTTCCTATGTAGTATTCATCTAACAGGAAAGGGGGAGGATTAGATACCTTTTTTGTAAGGTATGGCATAATATCTTATAATATACAAGTTAAATCAATCCTTGAAGATATTAAAAACTAGCTGATGCAACAATAATTTGAATTAATTATGATGAGTGCCATATTTAAATGAAGTGTGAACTTTAGCTAGTAATATTGCAGGGACAACTATTAAATAATGAAAATGGTACATTAGTATTGAATTAAGGATTAGTTGGAAGATGATGTGTTCAATATGTGATCACGTAAGGTTAGACACAAAAAGGTAGAGAGATATCCTTAGTGATCGGGCTTATTAGTATGCACGTTGACATGTATCGTACATGAGTGTGTCCCAATGTTGAAATATTTCTTTCCTAAGTAGACCAAAGGAGTTGTCCTCTCGGTGAAATCCCAGAAGAAATAGTTTAATTCACGAAGAGGTGAAGAATGTGCTGAGTTAACAAAATGAATTGATTTTGGTAAACTATAAAGGAAGAATGGGACTCTTTAGCAATGAGCTATCATGACACTTTTATGCTAACACTTACATAAAGCATTCGGTATGAATCTTCTGGGGTAAATTCGATAGGGAGGATGTGCCGATGAATAAGGCATGGATTCAATAAAAAATTTACCCATTTCAATGTGTGCAGGGTCATGAAATGTCACCCTTCCTGATGATCCCATAAGGAATGTAAATACGTAAGTTTATAAAGGGCCAGGGTAGTTCCATCGGGCAATGTGTTGGGAATCAATGTTGTAAGTGCAAACTATTAGCAAAGGATTTGATAAATAGAAGTGAATTTCCCAATATTTTGTTTATTCATTTATATCTCAATTGTGGTGGTTCTTATAAATAAGGCCTTATTATTTTATTTATTTATTAAAACTAATTTAAATCAAAACATTATTAAACCTAAAGGGTTAATTAAACATTAATGTGGGTTTTCCAAGCCAAGAATAATGAAAACATTCAAGGGTCCCAATTTTTTATCGAATTAAGAAAACATAACGGGGGGTTGTTGTCTTCCATAAAAGTGTCTTTGATGGTCATTGTTGCAAAGATAAATGGAAAGTGGATAATTTGTTCTAATTACAAAGAACTCATTAAAACCACTAGGAAGGATCGTTTCCCCTTTCCCTTCATTGACCAAGTTATTCATGTGCTTCCAAGGGAAAAGTTGTTCTCCTTTTTGGATGGATTTCGTGGGTGGAGGAAAATCCATATCAGAGTCCTAAGGATTAGGGAAAGACCACCTTCGCATGTCTTAGAGGGGCATTTTCTTGTAAAGCTTCTGCAATTCTTATACAAAATTCCAAAGCACTATGCTAAGTATATTATCTTATCTTGTGGATGATTTAGTGGAAAATCAATATGGATGGCTTCATAGCATATGGGGATGATTTGCAAGAGGATTTATCAATCTTTATCAAGCCCTTTTGAAGGCATGAGGAGATTAACCTCTTATTGAGCCATTAGAAGTTGCTATTTATAATGAACGAGGGAGTTGTCTGAGGGCATTTCTTCTCCTAAAAAGGGATGCAAGTGAACCCTGGTAAAATAATAATCATAAAATTGGTTCCTATTCCTTAAAAACAAAAATATGTTATATTCTTTTAGGCCTCCTGACATATTTTTTTAGTAAAATTATTTTGCCATTATTTTCATTACTAACCAAACATGTCGAGTTTTATTGGACAAATTCATATTAGTTAGCATTTGAAAGTATAAAAGAAAATATAATGAAAAAACCTGTCATCAGAGGCCCGAGTTCGACCATGCTATTTCATATTCCTATAGATGAATGAGACAGGGAAAAAAAAATCCCCTATGCTATTTATTTCATCAACGAAAATCTATCCAAGGTATAATTAATCTGTACAATAACTAGGAAGGTGTTAAATCCCTTTGTAAATTATTTAAATGATTTTAGATATTCAATCATTGGATACCAACTCTTTGTGCATACTTACCATGAGAAAATTAACTACTTACTGTATAAGCCAAATGTTAATGCTCGCAAAAGTAGGTTCTTATCATTGTTGTAAAAATTTGACTTGACTGTTGTTGAAAAACCTCGAAAAGAAATGGTTGTTGTGTGCTTTATATTTATAGTAATGTCTAAAGATGAAGAGGTGATAAATTAGTAGCTCCATCATGAGCATATTTTTACCATATCACTCTTATTTCCATGGTTCGCTAAAATTGTTAAATTCCTTATATTTGAAAATGATCCACTCACTTATTTTCAAAAGAGAAAAGTAAGATTTTTAGAATAAGGATCTCTTACATTGGAATTGGGGCATAATTATGTTATGAGAATATTTGTGACGAAAGATGAAGTTGATGACATCCTCTCATTTATTGATGATGGTCATTATGGGGCCAATTTTGTTCTAAAAAAGACAACTTACAAAACATTGCAAGAAGGATACATTTGGAAAACACTTCACACGAATATTAAGATATAATTCATGATGCTATGAGTGCCAAAGGATGGAAAAACATAATTTCAAGGAAGAGATTCCACTCAATCCTCAACTATATTTTGAGGAATTTGAAAAGTGGGGCATGGACTTCATTAGTCCTATTCATCCCCCATTCGAGCAGAAGAAGTGCAACATTGCACATAATGACTATTTGACCAAGTGCAATGAGGTGAAGAGAGTAAAAGAAACAAAAAATAGGTGGTGGTAATATTCCAAAGGGAAAATATATTCTACATATTCATTTTTCAGAGAGAATTGGTGATAGATGAAGGGTCATAGTTCACCTCCAATTTTATTGAAGGGATAATGAAGCAACACAAGATTTGACATCAGAAATCAACTCAATGCAAACCCTAAGAAGATGGGAGAGTAGAAGTCACTAATATGGATATTTGAGATCCCTCTAACCAAAGTGAGTAAGAACATAAAAAAGGATTGAACATGAAGACTTGTTGAGGCCACTTGTTCTTGCAACATTGGTTGGAAAACCACCACTAGTTTCACTCGCTATGAGTTAGTCTATTGAAATAAGGCATTGTTGTCAATTTAATTTGAGTACACCACACTAAGCATGGTACAACAACTTAAAATTTATTTATCTAAATCAGAAGATCATATGTTATGACAATTAAATATGCTAGATGAGTATAAGATGCAGGCCTCATTATAGTCTGCAATAGTTCAGCTGCTGAGACAATTTTGGAATATAAGGCACATAAAAACAAGATATTTCCAAGAGGATGATTGTTCGCCCTTGTATGAATCCATTTTCAAGTATTTAAATGGAAAAAATAGCACCAAATGCTTGGGGATTTATCTATTAAAAAGGTGTTACGATAATGGCTCTACCAAAATCTAGGCTATAAATGAGGATTAAATTCCACTTCTATTTAAAGTATACAAATGGAAAATTTATAGCAAGCCCCTCTCTAGCTATAATTTCAAAAATTAAATAAGGAACTAAATCTTACTGGGAGCATCATATCTCTTAATCCATTAAGTCCCTGACCAAAAAGAAAATAAGAAACAAAATCAAACAAATGAAAAATGAAAAATAAAAATAAAAAATTAATGTCGATCAAAAACTTCCTTTATCGCACTTAACGCAGAGTCAGTAATTGAAAAACTCTATGAGGAAGTTGGTTATTCTAAAAAAAAAAAACTATAGCTTCAAACATATTCTACACCACTTAGGCTAGGCTCACTAGTGAAAATTCCCCATGAGGTCACCAATGATCCCAAAATGGAAGAAAAAAGAAAAAATATTAAGAAACAAGAAAAAAAGGAGAAAAAGAATAAGGAATTATTTTTATCTCAGCTTCATTCATGTGCAGGTACCATCAAATAAAATAAGACATTTTAACAATTCTGCCTACTTCATAAACCCAAGACATAATCCCAAGAAATGAAGAGGACATGGGTGACATCCCTGCACCATATCCCACTTACTTTCATCATTTGCAATCATCATTTGCAACATCAAATAGTAGTCACCATATCCTTCTCATTTCTTCTTTCCAGCTTCCCTAAAAAATTATAGGAAAGTCATGTATTGCTACAAGAAAGTGTAGTTTGGGGAAAATGCTATAGATCAAGAAAATTGTTTACATATGGGTTGGAGAAAGACACTAGGAAAAACATATCAGTTAGTTCATTCATCGCCATGGATTGTACCTTAGCTCATCACCAACTATTCACCATTTTCCGCCCTATAACAACTCAATTCATACATTTTTTCCATTAGAGTTGTTGTGCTCTGAGATAATTCTAGGTCAATTAATTATGCGAGAGCATCTAAAATGATTTGCTTGTTTTAAATGCTTTTTTATGACCAGTGTGATGAGCAGGTTAAGCCAGGTATTTAAACCTTATTAGTACTGCATACTATGAAAGGGTTGATTCTTTACTTCTGAACAATAATTTTATTTATAGTGTACGGAAAGATAGAATTAAAAGAAAGTATGATTTCCTAAATATCCCCACTGAATCTTAGGTAATCAATAGAAGCATGTAAGTAAAAGATGTTTAGAACCCAACAAAATCTATTTAACCTGATGAATATGGTTGACGTTTTATAAATCTAGAGGATCTTATAAATACAAACAATCCAATAAACTATTCCCGAAAATAGATTATAAGTTCATGGCGCTTTAAGATAGACCGATATTTAGTTTTCTATTACCCAATTATCTTCAAAAAACTTAAATATATGTAGAAAAACAATTGTGAAGTGGAGATAAAGACAAACTCCCAAAGAGACAAGTTGTTTGAAGTAAACTCACAATTCTTTCATTAATGTGAAGTGAATTCATTCTGGTACAATGATTCTTTAGAAAACTCATGCAAGGGTTCAACCTTTAATACATCGAGTTATTGTTTATTTGTAAAATAATATAAGGCTCTAGAAATATCTAAACTAGTTTACAAAAATAGTTAGAAAACATATAAATGTTTAAATTATTGAGATGTTGACACTATCTTTGAGGAAGTTGTTGATGACTTAGTCCTTTTGTTTGTTTGTTCGAGATAAAACCTTTTTAGTCAATGGTATCACATAGAATATCCCATCTTTCATGAGTTGGTATACAAAGTTTTTTAGCTTTATATATACCTCATCTACATTAGTATACTTCTCAAAAGTGGGATTGTTGATGAAGATATCCTTGATTTCATGTCTGAAGGTTAAATCAAAGTATAATTCTTTAATTAATTCTTTCCCTGTTACATGCCCCTCAATATCTGCAAACTTTGATGTACCTGTTGAAATGTTGTCAAGCTTCTTACAACAATCTTCCAAGTTGATAAATTTGTCATTTGGTGCTACTAGCCCTTGCAGTCCTCTTCGATTTAGTGAATTAAATCTAGTGTGAAATATTTCGACAACATTTTCTATATCTTAAGTCTTGGTCTGCACTTGAGTCATTCAATTCCTCTTCTATAGAACCATTTTAATCTCTAGAGTGGCCTCTACTAATCTGAATTTGTTCCAACTATAACCTAGTCTTTGAATTCAAGATTCTGATCATGGAAGTGGCCTGTAGGAGAAATGTTTTATGCTTCTTCTACTAAATAATAAGATATTGAACACTTACTTCTGTGTAGGATGGAGATGACAGTTCCTCTCTTTTCCTTTTCCCCTGCCTATCCTGAGGTGCACAAGTGTGAAGTGTGGCTATAGATAGGGCCTACTCCTATGATTCTTCAAGTTTATTATATTCCCACTCATCTTGATTCATAAATTTTTCAATTTATGGCATTGGGGTATGATTATAAGGTGTAGTTTTAAGTGCCACCCTTAGATTAGAAATGATACTAAAAGGATCATATTCCCAAGTCAAAGTAGGCTAAAATTTGAATTGTTTAAGGATCGAATCTACTTCATCACTTGTTGTTTTGGTATTACATATGAATCATCCTACTTGAGTTGTGATCCTAAATTGTGTTTTCCTTTTCCCTGAAATAAAATGGATTTCATGCATGTTTGTAATCTCTCTTCTATATTCTAGAGAGAAATTTATCATTGGAACATACTTTGGCAACTTGTATGGGGCCAAATCACATCCATATAGTCTTATTTCTATGTAATTTTGTTATAAATACCAATCTTGAGTCTTTGTCTACTCACTCAAGTGTGAAACCCCTTTCATTTCTACACTAATTCTACCCTCATCCTACCTACTAAGAAGCCTTGCAACTATATGCACAAACATTCAATGAATTATACAAACTTAAACTCAATTAAGTTTCTTTTGAATAATGAGGCACATTCTATCACTACTTGATTAATGCCCTAATCATCTTGCCTTATAGGTTTATTGGAAATCTGTCATTGTGCTAAAAAAGAAACATGTACACTAGAATAGATGCATAATTGAATATCCCTTCAATAGTAATTTTCATCATTTGTTCATGCATATTATTAGCCAAAAATCACCTCAAATTATACATGAATGTTGGTTGTGCTCAGTGGAGAAAATGGATAGAAAGCCTAGGAGAGGCTCATCTACCCATTGTTTTGATGGATACCATAAAAGGAAGGAAACTAGGGAGATTATTTTATTTTATTTCTCAGGGAATATGGAAGTTAGGTAAGGGCGAGATCTCTTAGGATGTTAAGAGTCTTCTGGGAGAAAAATATCAAAAATTTGAGCTCTCTGAGGAAAGGCTAATTTATGATACAAGTCCATTAGAAAAGCTGCAGAACAATGGCTAAGAGAGTAATTCAGAGGAATCAATATCATTTGGTTTATCATTTCTAGTGTAATGGAGACTAGAATGTCTCCATTTTCAACCAAAATAGTTCTTTGCAATGGATTATACCTAGCTTGACACCACATGACCAGATCAGGGAAATAGCGGGCCTATGGAAATATACAAATAAGAAATAATGATGCCCAAAGTTTAATGTTGTCTTGTTGATCAAAATAATTTTCGTTTAATGAATGATGTGATTTGAAAGAGTTGAATTTACACTCGGTGTCTGCAATCTTAAAGTATTGGTAAGTTAAGGGCATATCATCCAAGTCTAGTGTAGTAGAAGTATTAGCGTTGTCATGAGTTTTGGATTTACTACTAGAAGATTGGGCTTTTAACTTTGGTGCCATGGCTAAGGAATTTGTAAGAAAAAGAATGTCAAAGGACAAAATTTGGCTTTAACAGGAACATGGATAGATAAATAAATCTATTTCAAGGTTTTCTAGGCTCTGAATTGCCAAAATTTATAGTTGTTGATAGTAGGAGTTATGAACCTCTAAAAAGTACCTCCAAATTTAGAACAGTGATCAAAATAGCTGGTGGAGCCACACGAAATGTGCCAAAGTGTTTTTACAGGCCATGATCGATTACCGTTAGGATGTAACCATTACGAAATGGGATTTAGGAGAAATAATGGGAAATAAGAGCCGGGTAATGGATATGAGTACAAGGATCAATTAATAAATAGAATGTACCAATGGTTAAGAGATGTAATGGCAGAATATGATAGGCAGAGCGAATGTGTGCGAAGTGATGTGTTAACTGTTGGCATGGAACAGAGTATCAATAGTGGATTTCGGGGGGGAGGTAATAGTAGTAGTTTTTGTGGAGGGGGTTGTGAAATAATGGAGAGTGGCCATGTGTCGGTGGGTGAAAAGAGGAATACTTCTTTTTGGATCCCCCTCTTAACCTTAACGTGAAATAGGACAGGCGGAGCAAATTTCTTTCCTCACCATTGATCTGGGCAGGGAAAATCATAGTCGTCAATAAGTGCACTTTTGATAACACAAAATGACAAGACATCAAATCATTTCTTGATAGAAAATAAACTCAAGTATTAATATTATTACATAGCACTAATCATGTTTAAATGACATGATTAGTTTTTTTTAACTAAAATAAATCTATCAAAGCACAATTATAATCCTAGAGGTGCATTTGATTAGGCATGCATTTTATTTCCTAAAAGAACTCCTAACCCTATTCTATTACAAATATACAATTGACCAAGATTAGATTCTTAGGTCAAATTTTCCTCTAAGCTATCATTTCTTCTAATTTCAACCAAGATTAATCAATTTGGTGCAATTATGTTGTAATCCTAAAACATAAATTTAAACATGTTTGATCACGATTTTACTCTATGATTCAAACAAAATTTATTTCAAGTGGCATTTAAGATTTCTAACTTGTAGATTTTCTTTTCTTTTAATGGGGTTTCTTTTCGTATTTTTCAAAACAAATCTTGTTTTCATTCTTTTATTGTGTTTTTTGGTTTTTCATTTTTTCCTACCCTCTTTTATAAATATCTAACTTATCAAAACTATTTATGTTACAACATTGGCTCCAATTGGGGATTGTTTCCTCCTGCAGGATGCAGAGAACTTGCAGACCCATGTGTCTTCTCCTCAAGCTAATGGGGTCTTTGTTGAAAACAATTACATAGTGTATGTAAAAATTAAAGCAATCCGATGATGTACAAATGATGACTGAATGACGGAATCTCAATATTGGATATAATGCTTCAAATATTTCCCAGTGACAGGCATTGAGGAATATTGTCCTTCCAAGTTCTACAAGATAAAAGAATTATTTCCTTTAACCTCTAGAATGCTAAAAGGTCCAAACCATAGATTATTAAAATCTCCATGTTTTCATTTATCTTCCCTTCTTCTATTCCATATTAACACTAAATATCCTTGTTTAAAATCTCTTTTTCTAGCCTTTCTATCGAAAATGCCTTTCATTTTGTTCCTATATTTCTGAATTTTGTAATGAACTTCATCTCTCTTTTGATTAAGTTCTATAATCTAATTGATTCTCCTATAAAAAACATCAATTTCTTCGTCTGATTCTTGTAAAAACCCCATGACAGGAAAAGTTATATGTGCAGGAAATATAGATTACTTAACATACACAAGATGAAATGGAGATTTACCTGTTGATCTCTTTAGGGAGATTCTATTTGCCAAAACTACATATATGAGATGGTGGTCCCAACTCCTATTGTGGTCATCTAGTATTTTCATACTTTAACCAGAGTCTTGTTTAAGGACTATGCCAATCCATTTCCTTGTGGATATTAAAGGGTAGAACGATGGAACAAAATTTGATATTTTTCAAAAAATTCAATCATCTTGACACTATTGAATGTTGTTGCATTGTATGTAACTATCTGATTGGGGCATCCGGACCTAGATAGTATATTCTATTGAATAAATTAATAACTACAATGTCAGTTGCATTTCAAACTATAATTTCCTCTACCCATTTCATTAGATAATATGTGGGTGTCAATATCCATCTATGATGACAATACTATGTAACCAGCTCACAAAAATATAGAAAAGAGAGATCAATGCCTTCAAAATAAGCCTCTTTGAGGTGGAAACCTCCTTTACATTACACGAATGAACAATTCTTCAATGATACAGATGAGAAGATCTCCTTTATATACATAAGTGTCTAAGGGGTCATAATATAATCAAAGCCGACATAAAAATAATAATCTAATCGCATAATAATAACAATATGGGACTACATGGGTACATCAATATAATAAGTGGGTTTTACTAATAACAATAAGGGGTTACACTAGTAGTATAGGGACCTAACATGCCCCTCTCTTTGAAAAAGTGTTGTCCTCAATGCTTGAGTAGTTCTTGATGCTTGTGTATAAAATTCTTATCCTCCTCTGTGGAATCTTCACCGGGTATGTTCTTCCACCTGATGAGATACTCTGAAATTGATCGATTTCATAACTATCAGCTTCTTTTTTCTGTGACTGATCGAGGTTCCAATATGATTTTTCCTTCCTTGTAAAGTTCTAGAAATATTGTTTGAAATGGGATCTTCTACAACTTTTGAATGAGTGGCCAGACTTCTTTGTCCTTGTTCCATTCATCCCTTGCTTTGTTTATCCAATTAGGTTGGATAATAGAAATAGCATAAAACAATGCTTCCACATCCTCATCCTTTCTTGAGTGCATATACAACAACATTTTTCTTTCCTTTTTTGCAGATGATTTCAAAGTCATAACCCAACATATTTGTGACCCATTGTTTTTGTTCTTCTAAAGGTAACCTTTGTTCTAAAAAGTATTTAAGACTCTCATGATTCATTTTTACCAGGAAGTGTCTTCCCATTAGGTAAGGTCAGCATTTCTTAAGTGCATGCAGTATTTCCAACATTTCCTTCTCATAAATAGCTTGCTTGAGATGTGGCTGTAAACATATCCAATCGCCTACATCAAGACTTCTTTCACTGTGACACTGATCTGCTTGTTGTTTCATTCGATTCTACAGCAAAGTGGCGTTATCCTTTAAAAGTTGGAGAACTTGTTGTTGATGCTCGATGTGATCTTTCACTCCTTGAATATTTTTCTTTTTTATATGTTATTCTCTCTCATGAGTTTGAGGAGTGGTAATTTCTTCCAATGCATTACAAGATATGGCCAGATGCATTTCTTGATGCTTGATGTGATCTTTCACTTCTTGAACATTTTTCTTCTTGATATGTCCTTCTATCTTGATAGTTTGAGGATTGGTAATTCTAGCAAATTCATTACAAGGTATGGTTAGATTCATTTCTTCTTTCTCGATGTGATCTTTAAGTCCTTGAACCTTTTTCTTCTTCATATGTCCTTTTATCTTGAGAGTTTGAGGAGTGGTAATTCTTGCCAATCCTTTACAAGATATGGTCGGATTCATTTCTTCTATCTCTGGGGTTGGTTCCTGATGCATATCCTCTTCTTTTGATGTTTCTTAATCCTTTCCTTCTTCCTCTTCATAATCTATGTAAAATAATTTCTTCTCAACACACTTATGACCTTTAGTGTATTTTTTATCACAATTCTAACAAAGCCCTTTTTCTCTTTTTTCTTCCAATCGTTGTGGTGTAAACCTTGTAGGTTGTAGAAGGCTAGCAGAAGAAAACTTCCATAATTATAGTCATCAGTGGTGGGATTCATTGTTTCCATAGTTTCTCTTTGAATTTTTCTTACCCACCTGAATGCCTTATCCAATGAATTAGGTTCCCAAAGACTAACCTCATGTTCAATGTTATCCTTTAAACTCCCTACGAAGACACCAATCCTTTGCTTCTTTGGAATATCATTTACCCTTATACTGAATTTTTCGAAGTCCTCAATATGCTCTGCCACTGAACACTTTTGTTTGAGATTTATCAATTGGCTAAAGAAGGTGTTACACTTTGTATCCTCATAATGTGCTATCATTTCTTTAGTGAAAATTGACCAAGTGATAAGTGCTTTACAAGAACAAAGTTCTTTATACCATAAAAATTGATTTCTCTAAATATAAATATGCAATATGTACCTTTTGTAATAGTTGTACCTCGTTCAGATCAAAATATTGCTCCATCTGTAGTATCCAATTTACTGGATCCTTGTCATCAAACATCCTCATATGTTTTTTTTTTTTTTTTTTTAATTTGAGAAGCTCGATCTTGATATAGTTGTAACTCTGTAATTTAGGATCTTTAAGTTCTAAAATTTTCTCTTGTTATATCACTCTGAGTCATCCTTCTAATCCCACAAGTCTAATCACAATTGGATTCCCGAAGAAAGAGTTATGCCCCACCTCCCACGATGACCTTCTTATGTACTTTCTCAGTACAATGAAATTGTACGAAGTTCCATGTGCTACTGTTTTGATCTTTGGACCTAAACACAATACATAGAAAAGTACCATCGTTCCTCTTTCTGTCTCTTTTAATGAAATTTCAATATGATTATTACAGAGAAAGTTATGATGATTTTCCCAAGGTAACCTGTTTAGAATGTAATTAGGGAGTCTTCAAAAACCTAACATCCTCAGACTATACCATCAAAAATATAGCGACACAAGATGTGAAATTCAAGCGAAAACTTTACCAAGAATTCAAGTCAAATGGGTTTTAATTTTAGAGCCTGAAACTTCGTAGAAGAAAAATTATAGCGAAACTACAATGATGACCCATTTCAGAACAAATTTTGGAGCTTTCAAAAACCCTAACTTCCTCAGAACATAGCTCTATACATATACCTTGAAAACATATGAGATTCAGACCTAAGGTTCAAACCGATTTCTTCTGAAATGGGTTTTTTTTTAGCTTCTGAAACTCTGTAGTGAAAACATTATAGAGAAAATTCCATGATGACCTGTTTGGAGCAGTGAAACCTACAATCTAAAGCTCTCATACAAAATGTTATGTAACCAGATCACAAAATGATAGAAAAGAGAGATTAATGCCTTCAGAATAAACCTCTTCAAGGGGGAAACCTCCTTTGCATTACACAAATGAAAAATTCTTCAATGATACAAATGACAAGACGTCCTTTCCATATAGGAGTCTAAGGGGTCATAATATAATCAGAGTTGACATAAAAATAATAATGTAAGGGCACAATAATAACAATAGTGGGCTTATATGGGGCACAATAATAACAATATGGGGAGTACATGGGAAGAAAAATATAATAAGGTGGTTTTACTAATAACAATAAGGGGTTACACTAGTAGTATAGGGACCTAATAGACTACCTGATGGTGGATGAATTTCCCAAATGAAATCCAATTGTCATTATAGGAAAGGTGCTTAAACTAGTATTCGAAATAGAGGATGTGTTACTAATCTTTGCTTTCAAACAAAATTTTTGCATTGGGTAAACTACTAACCTTTTATCCTACTTGTGCAAACAATGTGGGCCAATAAAATCCTGCCCTTGAAATCTTATATGATGTAGATCTCCAAGCATAGAGTCCTCCACAAATACCTGCATGGAATTCATCAATAATGCCTTCTGTCTCACTTTTTGTCGAGAAAATTAAAAGAATGTTGAGAAGGTCCTTGCAATACAAATTTGCATTGATAATACGATATTTTATGGACTTTAACTTCAGTTCCTTTACATTGATTCCTTGTAAATTTAGATGGACACAAAAAGCTCTAAAAAAATTCACAATATCAGTGAATGGTTCAGATACCAAAAATTTTGGATCAATATGAATTGGAGTTGATTGGACTAAAGATGAAGGTTCTTGTGGATTCTTCTCTGGTGTAGATTGAGAAGGACCTTTTGGATTCTCTAGTTTAGTTTGAGAAGGTCCTTGTGGATTCTTCTCTAGTTAAGTTTGAAAAACATAATTTATTCGAAAGAATTTACAATTTTACTCAACAAAGAGTTTAGCCAAACCTTGACCCTTTATTAACTTTTTTAGTTTTTATGATGAGATCAAATTTCAATACTTTAGTAATCCATATTCCTCTTCTTCCATCAGTATCATGTTGTGTTAACACAATTTTAACAACACTATTGGGAACATAGGCAATAATGGACGAGTGAAGGACATAAACTCTAAATGATTTGAGTGCTTGAACTAAGGAATAGGTCTGGTTTTCAATAATATCATATTTGAGTTTAGCATCTCTCATAAATTTACTAGAAAAGGAAATATATTGGTCAGCCATGTCCTCATTCTTTTGCAAAATAACAACAGCTAAGGTACACTTAGAGTCAAAGGAAAATATGTTAAATGGTTGATAATAATTTGTACTGGCCAGTATTGAGGCTTTTGAAATGGATTCTTTAATCTAGTCAAAATCATATGTTGTTGGAATCGTCCATTTAACTTCATGATATTTTTACAACATATTAGTGATATCCTTAACTATTTCAGCATAATTAGGTATAAATCTTCTCAAAATTTTGATTTTGCCAAGAAAAACCTGAATTTCTTTCTTATTTCTTGGTAATGAAAGTGCTTGGATAAATGAAACTCTTTTAGGATAAATGACCACTCGTTCCTTAAAAATAATATGGCCAAGCAATTTTACTTCTTTGATTGCAAGCAAAGACTTTTGGGATTAAAGGAAATCCCAAACTTCCTACACCTGCCAAGGACTTTCCTAAAGTCCTTTAAATATTTTTTTAATATAATCATAAAAAATAGTCAGATCATCAAGATAAATGTAAACAAATTTATTTGTCTTACCCACAAATGCTAAATCCATAGCTCTTTGAAAGGTAGCTCTTGCGTTGGTTAATTCGAAAGGTGACCTTACATACATAAAAGTATCCTAAGGAGATGTAAATGTTGTATTTTCTCTATCTTCTGGGTTGGCTTGATCTGATTGTATCCATAAAAACCATCTAACATAGAAATTATATTAGCACCTAAATATTTTTGAAGCAATTGGTCCATCCTCGGTAATACATAATTATCTTTCAAAGATTCTTTATTTAAGTTCCTGAAATCTACACAATATGATTTCACCATTTTTCTTTCTTACTAGAACTAAATTAGCTACCAAATCAGAATATCTCAATGGAACTATGACTTTGGCATCAAGTAGCTTTTTAAGTTATTTTTCAATAGTAAGAAGAAGGACAAGATTAATTCTCCTTAACTTTTTCTTAAAAGGTTTAGCTTTTGATTTTAAAGGGATTTTATTGTCATTGAGAGTTGTACCATATGTCGTCAACTCACTATAAGACGAAGGAAAAGCATCTTTATAAGCTTTAAGGAGAGATAAATATTTATGTTTCACTTCCATTGGCAAGGATGTAGATATTTTAATATGTATGATTTCTTCTAAAGTTCCAATATTACATTCCTCCATATCTTCTTTAACTGGATGATAAAGTATTTTTAGGAAAAAAATTATGTTCAAACAAATTTTCAAGGGGAACCAAGTTGCTAGGAATGAAACTATTAGGTAACTAAATAATACTATGATCAACAATTCTTGAGTTAAAATTTTAAGTTTGAATTTCCCTATTCGACTCAATATTATCCAGTCATTCTTCTTCAATTTGTAAGGCTATAAATTCCTCAATTACATGCAAAATGGATTTCAAGTGTTCATCATTATCAAATATTTGCTAATGTTTAATATTTCCAAGAATTGATGGCATGTACTTAACTTGAATTTGATATTGCACAAGAATTTGATGAGGAATTTTAAAAGAACTAGCTGAAACAGCTAAAGAATCGTCATAATTTATTTCATCCCTTAGAATAACAATGATGTTAAATTTTAGAAAGAAATTATCCACTGAATCCCCCACCTCATTTCTATAATATATCAGTCTAGGATGTTTTTTTTGGAAATGCTTCCTCACTCATTTGACAATGAGTTATGAGTCACTGAATACACTTAAATTTTGCAGTTTAAGGCTTTTGGCTAATTCCAATCCTATAAGGAAGGGTTCATACTCTACTCCATTATTTTTTAAATCAAATTCAAGCTTATAGGATTGATTTATATTCTATTTCTCTAGTGAAACCAATACAATACCATATCCATCTCCTGTCTTTGAGAAAGACCCATCCAAGTATAATCTCCAAATATCAATCTTAATGGTCTTTGGTTTCTAAGCAATGTTTCCAATGCTAAGATAAGTGTTGATTACTACATAAATGGGATGCTTTCTTTCTTGATATGATTTGCAACAATATTCATGAATATTACTTTTTTGTATAACCTGAGATGCTCTCTCCCATATATAGGAATTATAGCATAAGACATTTCCATTTGAAGACTTCCTCCTAATTTTCAAAACAGCATATTGATAATAACATGCCAAAATTTAGAGGGATATCAGTGACTACAATCTCTAATACCACACTCTTAACTTGGATTTGAGCTAAAGTGACCACTAGATCCCCTATAAGTCCAAGATAGGGTCCTTTCCTGGAGTCAAAAGTATATAGATCATGATAAGTTCGGGTAACCTCTAATTGATGTTGGTCCTAAATTATCTTTGGCATCAGATTATGGGAGGCTCCAGAATCTAATATGAAACTATATAATAAGAAATCATGAAATTTTAGAGTTGCATAGAAAGGTGGTACATTTTAATCGATCACATCTGAGATGGGACCAAAGACTAATGAAGCTTTTTCATATTGTAAACTTATTAAATATCCTTCAACATCAACACTCGATGGCTAGCTCCATTTTGAAACTTGATTTTTATATCCAAGATCCTTTGAAAGTTCAAAAAAAGGAATGGGTATTCTGACTCTTTCTAATTCTTTTTCAACAATGAAAGTGATTAAAGTAGTTTTATCAATTGAAGTTATTTCATTTGACTGATTCAATGGTCGAATTATTGTTGTTTGAGATTTGGTACATTTGATTTGCGGTTCATTTACAATAGGATTTTTAGGAGGCCTCCCAATCCCTGACCTAGGTTTTAAGTCATATCTCCTATTATGTTCTGCAAAATTAAAAACTCAGAAGAGGCGTGATAATTTCAAACTTGTGAGTCCTCTTGATCTTGTTAAGAATACTAATTTAAAGAAATAGGGACAACAACATTTTGTATAGATGAATGCTCAACATTATTAATATCCTCAATAATCAAAGGGCTAACGTATTCAGGTTTTTTATCATCAATCATCAATGGACGTTGAATTTGTTGATCAGTATTTGGTCTTTTAAGGTTTGTGTTTGGGGAGCTCTCCTAAATTTTGTTTGTGGTCTAGCAACAATTTTTTGAATTGTTCTAGGGTGAGATTCTATTTTTGAAATTTTATTTGAAAGGTATCTAAGTAATGAAGTGATTTTAAAATCTATATTTTGATATTTATTTTTATTTTTTGAGGAATAACCTTCTTTCCTGGATTTCATTTTCCTCTCAACTTTTTCTACCATAGCTTTAAGTTTAGTTGATGCTGACCTATAGGCTTCTAGTTCTATAGAATGTATTTGCATGTCTTCTAGGCTATGAGATGCTCTTTCCATAATAATAACTTCAAAATCATCATCAAATTATTTAAAAAATCTAACTTTGGCTATGCTACTGGTCATTTACAATCAGGTGGGCTCTTATGATAAAGTTTATTGAATGATTTTATGAAATATGCCAGTGCCTCACCATGGTTTCTTTTCAATTCTTCAAATTTTATGAGAAAGTAAACATGATCCTTCTTCAAACCCCACTAATTCTTAAATATTTTATTTAATTCATTCCAATATCGAATAAAATCAACTCTTAGTTTTCTAAACTAAATCCTGGCATTCCCTTTTAGTGATTGAACAAATAGTCTCATATATACATCTTCATGTTGTCAACAAAATCCAAGAAGGCAACTAAATAATCTTCATCAGGAAAACCAATTTCTCCATTAAACCTTGGTAGGTGTTTTAAATACCCATCAAGAAAATTATTTAGTATATTAAGAAATTGTAAAGAAGCATACCTATCTTGAATAATAGGTCAAAAAACAGCCTTGGTTGAAGACGAATATGAACCAGTAGAAGATGGTGACAAGGTAGAAGATGATGAAGTTGTAGGTGAAGATGGAGGTGTAAAAGTAAGTGGTGGAGGAAAATAGGGTGGAGGATCTCTTAATGTTTTAAAAGGTGTTTTGGTAACTAACTTCTAGACCTATGATTCAACTTCCTCTTTGTTTCTAAATAAAATATTTGAATATACATAAAAAATTTCCTCATGTTGGGCAGAAGTAGATGGAAAAGTATAATGAGGGGGGAAGATAAAATTAGTAGTTTTTAACTCATTTAAATGTACATCCAATTCTTATTATCACTTGCTTGAATCTGAAAGTATTTCAAGAATTTTATATGATTCAAATAAATGGACTAAAAGTGTTGACTGCAAATTAACTCCCTTGGATAATAGTTCTAAAACCCTAAGTGTTAATTTAGCCAAATCTAATGGAAATTGCATAATCCTAAAGGTATCAAATGCTAAAATATCCTGACGTTGTGAAGGTATAGAAAAAGAGGAAGAAGACTCAAGTCTCCTTCCCAAAGAAGCTTCTCTTACGAGTCCCTCTAGATCAGATAATGGAGAGACAATTTCAGAATCAGAATGGACCTTCTCTATCTTGAAGGAGCCAGTTTGGGTTTGTGAAGTCGCCATGTGAAATACTTTAACCTACAATTTATTTATTTACCTTAAAGGAAGAGTTTTATCATTCTTTGTGGGAAAATAATTCAATTTTCGTTCCTTGACAATGATGCCGATCTGATGTTATCCTCTGAGATAATTTTGGGTTAATTAATTATGTGAGAGCATCTAAAATATTTCGTTTGTTTTTAAAAAAATTGGATGACCACTGTGATGAGCAAGTTAAAGCGTGTATTTAAACCTTATTAGTACTACATACTATGACAGGGATTATTCTTTAACTCTGAACAATAATTTTACTTATAGTCTAGGGAAAGCAAAAATTATAAGAAAGTATGATTTCCTTAATATACAGACTAAAATTTAGTTAATCATATGGAAGCATGCATGTAAAAAATGTTTACAGCCGAACAAAATATATTTAACGTTATGAAGATTGTTGACAATTTAAAAATGTAAAGGAGATTATAAAGACACATAGTCCAATAAAAATTTCCCTAAAATAGATTATAGCTTCACGGGGCTTTAAGATAAACTGATATTCAGTTTTCTCTTACCTAATTATCCTCACAAAACTTAAATATATGTAGAATAGCAAAGATGAAGTGAAAACCTAAATACAAACTCACAAAGAGATAAGTTGTTTGAAGTAAATAGAGAATCCTTTCATTAAAGTGAAGTAAATTCAGTCACATACAATTTTGGTTCAGAAAACACATGCAAGGGTTCAACCCTTAATAAATCGAGTTGTTTTTCATTCATACAATAATATAAGACTCAAGAAGCATCTGAACTAATTTTAAAAAATAGTACAAAAATATAGAGTTTCTTAAATTGTTGAGATGGTGGCACTATCTTCCATGAATTTTTTAATGACTTGTCCACAAGAAGATTTGTCATGTTGTCTATTTGTTGGATATAAAACCTTTTTACATAATGGTATGACATAACTCACCCCATCTTTCATCAATTGGTATAGAAAGATTTATTATCTTTCTATATACCTCATCTACCTCAGTATACTCCTCGAAAGTGGGCTTTTTTATGAAGATATGTTTGACTTCATGTTTGATAGTTAAATAAAAATCTAATGCTTCAATAAATGCTTTCACTATGACATACTCCTTAAAACCTCCAAACTTTGATGTATCTGTGGAAATGTTGTAAAGCTTCTCACAATAATATTCCAAGTTGATAAGTCTATCATTTGGTGCTACTACCCCTTCCAGTCCTCTTTGATCTAGTAAATTAAATTTACTGTGATATATTTGGATAAATTTTTCTAGACCTTGAGACTCGGTCTCCAATTGGTTCATTAAGTTCCTCTTGTGTAGCACTTTTTCAATCTATAGAATGGTCTTTGTTCTGTCTTCAATCTAAATTTGTTCCAACTATGACCTTGTCTTTGAATTCAATATTATGGTCATGGAAGCATCCTTTGCCAACTCTATCTTTTGCTTATTCTGTTGAACAATAAATTCTTGAGCACTTTTTTCTATGTAGGCTGGAGATGATGGTTCTTATCTTTGCCTTTTCCCTTGTTTGTCTTGAGGTACAAGAGTGTGAAGGGTTGTTCTAGATAGAGTCTATTCCTCTTCTTCTTGAACTGTATTCTCCTCCCACTAGTCTTGATTCATAAATTTCTCAGTTTATGGTCTGTGGGTATGATTATAAGTTGTAGTTTTAAGCTCCACCATTAGTTAAAAGTGATACTAAAAGGATCATATGACCAGGTGAAAGTAGGCTGAAATTTGAACTATTTGAAGATCAAATCTGATTCATCACATGTTGTTTTTGTGTTGCATATGAATGGTCCTACTTGAGTTTTGATCCCAAATTGTGTTTTCCTTTTCCCTAAAACAAAATGGATTTCAACCATGTTTTTCATATGTCTTATATATTCCAGATCGAAAATTCTCATTGGAAAATACTTTGGAAACTTGTATGGAACCAACTCACATCCATACACTCTTATTTATGTCTAACAATGGTATAAATACAAGTCTTCAGTCTTTGTCCACTCACTCAATTGTGAAACCATTTTGATTTTTACACTAATCCTAGGCTCATCCTCACTGCTAAGAATCCCTACAATTGTAAGCACAAAATTGTCAATGAATTTTTCAAACTTAAACTCAGTTGAATTTCTTCTCTCTAAAGAGGTTCACTATGTCAATGCTTGATTTATGCCCTTATCATCTTGCCTGTGTAGGTTTATTTTGACACTTGTCTCCCTGCTGAAAAATAAACATGTAGACTAGAATAGATGCATAATTGAATATGCCTTCAGTATTAATTTTCATCGTCTGCTCATGCATATTACCAGGAAAAAATTGGATAAAGTTACACATGAATGTCAGCTCACTCTCATTAGAGAAAATTGATAGAAATCCTTAGATAGGCTCATGTACCCACTGGTCTGATGGATAGCGTAAAAGGAAGGAAACTAGGGAAATTATTTGCTTGTCTTGTTCATGGAACATGGAAGCTAGGTAAGGGAATTGTTTCTTAGGAAGATGAGAGTCTTATGGGAGAAAAATCTCGAAATTTTTAGCTCTTCGATGAAAGGTTAACTTAGACATAGGTCAATTAGAACAACTGCAAAAGTTTTTCTAAGGGAGTCATTCTAAGGAATCATAATCATCTAGTTTATGGTTTCTAGTGTAATGGAGACTACAATGTCTCGATTTGAGCCACAATAGTTCTTTGCAATGGATTATACATGGCCTAAAACCATATGAATAGATAAGCGAAATCGTGGGTTTGAGGAAAGAAAAACATAGGAAATAATGACTCCCAAAGGTCAATGTCATCCTTCCGATCAAGATAATTTTTCTTTAACCAGTGATGTAAACAAAACACATTTAATTCACACTTTTTGTCAATAATATTAAATTATTGGTCATCTAAGCGAATATGATCTATGTCTCGAGTAGGATAAGTCTTAGGGTTTTCATCGATTTTGGATTTATTGCTAGAAGACTAGCCTATTCCTTTTGAGGCCATGACTCTGGAATTTGAAAGAGAAAGAATGTCATAGGAAAAAATTTACCTTTAATAGGTACCTTGATAGACAAATAAATCTATGTGAATGGTGTATGGGCTCTGTATTTTCGAAATTTGATAGGTGATAATAGTTGGAGTGAGGAAGCTCTAGACAATAACTGCAAATTTAGAATAGTGGTAAAAATATATAGGGGAGCCACACGAAATGTGTCAAAATGTTTTTATAGGCCTTGATTGATCACTGTTAGGATGGAACTGCTACGAAACAAGATTTAGGAGAATTAATGGGTAAGGGGAGCTTGGTAATGGATAGGAGTGTAATCGGCAATTGATAATGGGATGTAGAAATGGGTAAGAGATGTACAAGTGCCAGAATATGATAAGTGGAGGGCACTCACAGGAAGTGATGTGTTAACAGCTAGTGGGAGAAGAGAAGCAATAGAGGATTTGAGACGGGTGGGGCAATGGTAAGGGGTTTTCACCGAGGGGGTGTGAACTCATGACAGAGTGCCACATTATGGTGGGGCTACAAAAAAAATACTGCTTTTAAGAACCCCTCCTGAAATTAACGTGAAATAGGACATGGGGTGTGAATTATTTTCCCCACCATTGATCTGGGTGGGGAAATCATACTCTTCGATAAGTGCACTTTTGATAACACAAAAAGACAATACATCAAATCATTTCCTAATAGAAAACAAACTCAAGTTTAAAGTTTATTACATACATATAATCATGTTTAAATGGCATGATTAGTTTATTTTTAACTAAAATAAATATTTCAAAGCATAATTATAATCCTAAAGGTGCATTTTATCAAGCATGCCTTTTATTTCATAAACAAACTCCGAACCCTATTCTATTTCAAATATACAATTGACCAATATTAAATTCTTATGTCACTTTTTCCTCTAATATATCCTTTCTTCTAATTTCACCCAAGATTAAATAGTTTGGTTGAATTCTTTTCTAACCCTGAAACATAAATTTAAACATCATGTGTTTACTAGATGATAAAGGCATAATTTATTTCAGGTGGCATTTAAGCTCGCTTAATTGTAAATTTTATTTTCTTTTGATTAGGTTTCCTTTCATATTTTTCACAAATCTTCATATTTTCATTATTTTATTCTATTTTTTGTTTTTTCAATTTTTTGTGCCCTCCTTAAAATATGTCTAACTTAACAAAACTATTTATGTTACAACAACAGACACTAAATAAACCATCTCCATCAAAATCATCTATTTTTTCATGAATTATAGTCATCCTACCACTTGAAAAGAATTTTTCAGAGAGAACTAATGACTTTTGTGCTCGCAAGAGGAGAGTACACAGTCATATAGAAAAGCACATAAATCCTACAAGCTTAGGTTCCAGAACATCATAGCTAATTGTGAAGAAGACCATACATTGCAATATGATAAACATCCTTAGAAAATCATTCAAGATTTGACAAACGATCTGTGAGAAGTTATAAGATTCCCTATAGGTTTCAACAAGATTGCCTATTCACCCTCACCACATTCAAGGCACATGTAAATGGAAAAAGAACACCCTTCAGTCCCATGAATGGTAATAACAACATATAAAACCTCTGTTGCTCACCTTAGAATCCATTTGATCATAGGAGAAAATGTTGATTGTGCAAAAGAAATAGCTTCAATAAGAGACCAAATTAGTCGTAGAATCAATGAATTTGGATACCAACTCCATTTTTCTGAAAACTTGTTCCTACGTGTGGGAAAATTGAATGAGACAAATCCATTGTGCTTTAAAAATGCGGTTATTATCACTAATGATGATCAATTGAGGTGGATATATTGGTAATACAAGGTTTCATGAGGATAGGTGGGCCAACTCAGTGTTGCAAAGTTAGCTCTACTTCTCCAACAATTGAACTAATATCCCCTTAAACTGAGATTTAGATCAAGCTCACCACCTATCATCCATTCAAAAATTTTCATCAAAAAAATGATAAAGAGACCACAATGATATTTCCCATTGATTCAAGAAGAAGGTATCAGTTAAAAGACTCAAATTATAGAGCTACAAAAGACAAGATTCAAAATGGTAGAGGAGATAGAAGGATTTTTAGAAGAATGTAGTGTGATGTCGGAATCGCCCACAAAGACCCCAAAGAATTCCATAAAGATATTGGTACTATAAAAAAATATACATTTTAATCCTTACCGACATTTTATATTTCATTTGGAATCGACCTATTGGTTATTTATTGAATAATTATCGGCCATTATCGTTTACATATTTCTTATACCAAAATTGTGAATAAATGAAGAAAAGATGGTTTATCAGTTTTCAAACATATTTCCTAGTATAATGGTGAAGAAATAATGATATGTTGTGTTTATTTAGATTTAGAGTAGGTTGTGTTTTTAATAGTTAATAAAGAAAATAGGTTACCAAAAACCCAGACCTTAGAAATAACTCATTCATCCAAAATCGGGGTCGTCTATGATAAGAGGTAGTTAGTTAATACAGTAATAATAGACCAGATTCCAAGGTTATTGTTATCTCGGAAAACTATTAATGGTTAGGATACTTTAAAATATCGTTTGATGACAAAGTTGTTATGGAATATGAAATGAATTCACAAAATCCTGAGGGTCAAGTATTTTTTTACTATAGTTAAGGGATTAGTCATCTATTTCAATGAATATTCCATCTGTAGGGTCACCACTCTCCCTAGGAGGTTGTAGTGGAAAAGAAGAGAGAGATAAGAAACCATTAATGCCAAGAGATGATTCGTCCTAGCTAATGAGTAGCTTGATGAGGATAAAAATGGAATTATATGGGAGAGTCTACCTATCCCTTGGGGTGAGTAGCTTATAAAATTCTCAAATACATTTCCTATGAGGGTAGGATGAGCATATTGCATGCATATCAATTCATAATGCTATATCAACTAAGATTCTGTGATCACCTTCCAACGCATGAGCTTATTAAGTATTGTCTACTTCCTTCTTCTATCCCTCAAGGAGATGAGTAGAAAAGTTAAAGAAGGAAAGCATAACTACTTGGCCCATCAAGGTTTGATTAAGATTATAGTTATTTATTCCTTGGAGAACCTTCAAGGTCCCACCCCCTACATTGGTTTTGTGGAGATGGAAGGATAAGCCTTCCTAGATTTCTAGGAAGAATTTGACGAACCTCAGAAAAGTTCTCCAAAGGAAAGGAAATGGAAGGACGTTGCCAACATTAAAAAATAGAAAAAGGAAGAAACATTAGAGGAGGGTGTGAAAGAGATTGTATCCATAATGGCAAGCATTATCACTCCCAAAGAGCCAAAAGAAAGTAGGTATATTTAGAAAATTATGTATATTACGAGGAAAATAACTAGGAAAATGTTGAGTTTTAACATAAAACCACCTTCTGCTACCTCCATTATCATTGAGGAAATGCATAGTACAAAAATTGAAAGGTTACAAGAGGTAAAATAGTAATAATTGCAAGGAACAAAGAAAGAAAAATTTTATGTTAAGGCACTACCGAAGGTCACAAGGAAACTAGTCTAGTTGTACAGTATGCTTTCAATATACATGAGAAGACTTTCATGCCACAAGTGTAGTTTTTCAAGCTATTGGAAACTAAAAATGAAGCAAGTTAATTAGCCCCCAATGAATCCCCCTTAATTTTTCTATTTTCCTAGAACATTATAGAGAGTAATCCATGAATACCTAGTTACCACTTACTACTTGAATTAAATAAGGAAAAACTAGAAACTCACCAATGGACGAGAATAACACAAGACTAGGGAGTTGCAAATATTGCTAAAATATAGAATGAAATGAAAAACATGATGGAGGAGATGGCCTTATTAAGGCTTGATGAAGAAAATAGGATTAAAAAAATTGAAAAGGAGAAAGAGAAGCCAAGAAGCCAACTACAACAAGCACACGAGTTGCCACATGCAAAAGAAGCTTAGATTGAACCATTAAAAACATCTTTAATGACCAAGGCACATGTCTCCTTCAAGGAAAATGGCTGATGATATCCTTCAAAGGCTTACTCGCTATTTTTGCGAAGAGTAGTACATATTTTAGATCAACGTGATTGCACATAGAGTGGCCATCCATTTGCAAGAGATGAAGGTTGTCATTGACTTTTTCATGTAATACAATATGGATGACAATGCAGAAGTTGTTGAATTCTACCTCTACAACCTTGTGTTTACATATTTCACCATATAGGATAAAATCCCATATCTAGGGGATGGGCAACTGTGAGACCTGGTATTCTTTTTGACACATCAAGAAACCAATGTTGAGGAGTTAAACAATGCATCAGATGAGGAATTAAGAGAGCCAATATGGGTCAATCGTAAGCACCCAAACCGATATGTATGCACCTCTATAGTTGTAATCATTTTTGAAGACACTTATGTAGTATAAATTTGAAAAGGCAAGTGCATGCCATCATCCACTCAGAGGAAACTTTCAAATTTTTAGAAGATTAATTCTCACAAGATTTCCAAAGAATGTGGCAAGTGTTTGCCTATAGCACAAGAATCATAGAATACCCCTTTCCTAGATTATTATAGGAAACACTTGCCAAGAATCTTTTATACATAATGATTATGTGGAGGCTTGGATTTCAATTTATTAGGCTTAGATTCAATCCACCCTTGTTGTTGGGAATATAAGAATATCAAAGTTAGGAAGAGGAGCAAGAGGAATGGTAGTCCATATAAGAGAATGCAAGTTTCCACGCAATAGATATAACCACCTTTACAATAGCTTGGGATGTCAAGAAAATTATCAAATATATGAATGAGAAATAGAATATGAAAAAAGAAAAGGATGTTCCTCAAAGGGTGAGAAATAGTTCTGGAATTAAAGAGGTATGATGGGCATCCTAAATAGGTAAAGTAGAACACCCATCTAATCATTCCTAGGAACATCCAAAATATATTAAACTTACCTTTTTCACTTAATGACATACTTTCCTAGCTTGATGAATTCCAAGGAGAGTGAATGAGGTTTTTCATATTTTATGTTCCTTAACATGTGTCCTGTGAAGGAATTTGAAGAGACTTGTATATTTTTGATGAACATCAAGGTAGAGATATTCATGGGAATTGTTACCTAATACATGAGGGTCTCATGTCATATGGATAAGGTAATTTAATGGCCTTTCCTCCTATTGTGAGGTGACCTAGGAAGCATGATCCCCTTCAATAGGGATTTTTGGAGGGAAACATAGTCCTCCCCTCAAGGAGGCTACACCCTGCTGAGTTTATAAAAAAGAGGCTTGAGTATCCTTGTAGACATATATAGTAGTATGTGAAGGACAGGAAAGCAATCTAGATTAGTGTTTATGAGCAATTTTTGTAACTTTGTAATGTATAAGCAGTATCTCCATTAATTTAAATGATATCCTATGTCAACTTTTACTCTTTATTTCTTATAAATGTTTTGAGATTCCTTGGGTTGGTGTCCAACCAAATCTCTCTAGATTCCCCTTGTAATATTAATGTTTATGCATATGTTCATTTTTGCAAGGAATTTCTAAATGTTTTGTTTATAACACTCATGCAAGGCTAGTTAGGAAGCTTTCATGATTTTTTTCTCGCAAGTTATATGAGTGCTTGGCTATGATATTTTTTGTAGTTACATTAGTTAGATGACATTTTAACTTTTCATTTACTTCATTTCCTTTTCTAGTAATCATTTACTATTTATTACTCATTGTTTGTTCTTTTCCTACGCTACAACCTATTTCAGAACTAGAATAAACACACATATATGAGTTTTTCTATGTTAGAATTGTAGTGAAATGTTGTGATTCATTCAACGGGTTGATTTTTTCAATTTCTCACTTCTACATATATATATTTCTTCTCAAAATTTCATTTCATGTTGTTTCTTGTTTGCTAGACTATCTACTATACAAAAATAATGACTCGTATAGTAATTTGTAACCAATGTTCTAAACTTACTCATATTTTCAATAAATGTTGGGAAATTGGCATTATTTGAATGGTTGGTGGCACTTGATACATTGGAATTGATGCCAACCAAATTGGCATTGAGATCAGACGTAGTGGATGTTGGTAGTGAAGAGCATGCTATTCACGGGGAGTCCCATTGTTGTTGCAGTACATTGTAAAGAATCATCATAGTATCATGCTTAGTGGAAAAGACATAAAGAGATGACTATGATGGTTGCAGAGTTTCGAACTTTGGAGGATATTCTGCCTCAATATTTTATTTTATAATCTCTTGGAAATTACATAGGTGGATAGTGCTCAAAGAGATATTTCCAGTGACATATTCAAGTTTGCAAATGGACTCTTTGATAGAGAGATATTCTTAGTCAAATTTTCTAGATCAAAAGGTCAACACATATGGTTCAATGGATTAAGGTTCCACAGAAAAATTGTGTTTCGTGTGAAATCTCTTTGTTAAGTAATTTTTCAACTTAATCAATTTTGGAGTAGATTGGATCCACCCAAAAAAATTACAAAGTCACAGGTCATGTGGTGCATCAATTTTTGAGAAGAGAACCAAGCCTCTACCCTTGACCACTAACATTTATGGGACCAACTACCAAGTTAGGCACATGGATTAGTTGGTTGTTACGCAAGTGGGGATGTGGGTATAGTTGGGACAAGTCGTAGGTTGGGCCATGTAACAAAATTTAGTTCAGGAAGAAATATCCAAATCCTGACCCCAGGCCTTTATGGGACCTGGTACAAGGAATGTGGAGGATGGTGTCAATGTCATGTGGTAGTATGAAGGGCATGTGCTATAAAGTTTCTACATTTTTGGATGGCTCAATGGACCAAATTTCTAAGACATGTGTCACCATACATAAGGAGCCACACAACTTCGATGTTGTCAAAATGACATACACTGATGATATGGTAGAACCCCAAGGTTTGTGTCAAGGGATTGTTTTGTGTAGTTTTTCTTGTGTGTTTAGTTATCCCTATTGAATGATTAGAATGGACCCAAAAAAATGGCAAAGTTCCATGTTTAAACATACAATTAAGTTTCAAGTTGAGGCCAATATGAGTGCACAAGTAGGAAGATCATGCTAACTCATGACCTTTTGAACAATATTGAAAGGTGTGCCTAGGAATAAACTAGTGACCAATGGTTGTCATTGATTTCAACCCAAGAAACACTAGGAGGTAACCCATTCTTGAATGGAAATTTTGACTTAACAAATAACACTATTCGAAGCCAAGGACCTTCTAGATGGATTCTACTAGTCTATATGTTTCCATTGATATATGGCAAGCCATATAATTCTTCACAGTTTGAGAAATATTTGTGTTTGAAGTTAGTAACCCTGGTTAGTGGGCTAAAACACTATGGGGTTGTGACATGACGGTCATAATTGTATGTTGTAATTAACTAGTCAATGATTAATAATGTGTTTTTTTATCCTAAAATCCCTCCAACATTCACTTGTTGAGGACACACTCAACTAAAGATATTCATATAAATAATGACCCTCACATCCTCTTGTAGCAGGGATTTTGTGCGTTCAAACATGCCATCATGGAATTTTCACTATACCTTTTTCTTAGAAGCTTCAAAAGGTGAAATTAAAACACATTTGATATAAAATCTTGATGAACGTTGTGATCAAATTTGAGATCTTGGTTCTCTATATCTTCTGAGAAATAATCTGAGGAAGTTAGGGTTTTTGGAGGCTCCCAAATTCTATGTGAAATAGGTGATGTTTGTAAAATCATCATAACTTTCTCTCTGAGAATTAGATTCAAATTTAGTCAATAGTAGTAGAAAGAAGATGGATTTTAGTTTCTTGGATATCATTGTTGAAGCAGATGGTTGCAATAGTGACATGTTACACTTCATACATGTCCGCTCTAATAAACCAGGCCATAATTAGGTAATAGTGGGAAATTGGGCATAACTCATTCGTGAAGAATCCAATATTGATCATACCTATGGGGTTGGAAATAGGACTGAGAGGGCTACCAGAAAATTAACTTTTAGACCTTGGAGATCCTAAATTACATAGATATAACATATTCAATATCGCACTCCTAGAAGGGAAGAAAAAACATGCATTCAGTGATCACTGCAGTAAGGACCAGACATTAACAGTCATGGGTAGGTCTCATGTAATAAGGTATCTATGATTAGTGTTTACACTTGAATTTTGAGTATTATTTGTCACATATTCTTTTACAGGACAACATAAGTATATAAACGGTCTTAGTTATATCTATATGTCTCTATATGTTACATTTAGTTTTATACCATGTTTCGGATGTCCTATTCTTGATAATGCACATTTGCTGCTATATATTCTTCATGCTACACAAAGTGTGCTAAATCTATATGATGTTGTAAGTTCATGTTACTTGTCTTGCCATATTTGATACAATGGTATTTGTTTTTGTACTTAGAACTTGGTCCATCACATGTCCAAGGTTTTTCATTAGTTTTTATTGTATATATCTTTAGACCAGTTTTGGATATAGTCTTGCATAAATTCCAGGCCTATATCAAGAGTGGGAGTCTTTGTCCACTGCTACAACAAGTCGACAACAAAAGTGACAAGCACACTTTAGGTATGCATTGCAATTTTAATTTCTAGTTATTCATTATTATGCACTTACATGTGTTTTCCATGTAGAGGTAAGCTGAAGGGTACTTTGTTTTTTCCTAAGATTGGTTTCACTGGAAAAATTTTCCATGTAGGTAGAAGAAGATTCAAGTACAACATCAAGAAATAATTGAATAGTAGAAGTATCAAATCAAAAGAACCATTGTAGTGGGACATCCTTGAAGACATATCAACCATCCAGATATCGTGAATTGTTGCTCACGCCAAGAGTCATCATTGTAAAATTATAAAAGAGTCATCAATGTAAAGTTGTAAAAGAGTCGTGTGTAAAAGATACATCACTGTAAATATTGTAACAGAATCATTTCTAAAAGAGTCACTATGCCTACAGTGGAAGAGGTTTTGTTGGGAGGTATAGGAGTCACTGTTGGGATGATGTCATAGTTGGGTTGTAGGTCATAGAGTGATGGGGAATTTGGTCAATTACATGAAAATCATTTTACAACTTATTGTATCATGGATTGTTGTACCTGGTTTCAAAATCCATGGTCTTCTCTTGTTTCAATCATTATAGGGTGGCAGGAAGGTGCTAGGAAGGTTTATGAAGTCGCCTATCACTTGGGTCCTATGAACAATTCAGGGTGGTAGGGTGATGCTAGGGTGAGTTTTGGCTCACTAGGGTATTGGGGAATCCATTTAGCTAATTACTAAAGAAACCAGGGTGTTGGGGCATCCTTCTAGTGGGAGATGTAGAAGAATGTTTTTCTATAATTCTAGGAAGGTGTTGCTTTCATTTCAGTTGGGGTTGAATATTAAAGAATTTATTAGAAAATCATTCGCTGGTTTTTGACCCAGAGGGGGATTTCCACCTAAAATTCTGGTGCCTAGTGTGTTATTTTATTTTGTGCTATTACTGCATAAACATTAACAATAAGTGAAGATTACCTAATGCTTTGAAAATATTTAAAAGTCCTAATTTCTAAAGACTGATGATTCACCCCCCCTGTCAATATTTCAAGGAATTGGTATCAGATCTTGGTTCCTTCAACAAAAGTCTAACAACTGAAAGGAGATAATGGAGTATACTAAAACTAGAGTTCCTTTATTCAATGGAAATAACTATGCACTTTGGAGTGGAAGAATGTAGGTTCATTTGCTGGTGCAGGGATATGAAGTATGGGAAATCATTGACAAAGGCTTCACACTGACCCAAGATGAACAAGGTAAGAAAAACATGTTATATGATCCAAAGGCTAAATACCTTATTATTAGTGGGCTTATCAAATCAGTTTATCTTAAGGTATTTGATTTGAAAAACTATTAAAGATGTATGGTGCAAGCTTGAAAATATATATGCAGGTGACTCAAAGGCGAAAGAAGCAAAGCTTCAAATTTTTAGGGTGAAATTTGAGCAACTGAAAATGAGGTAACATGAAGATATTGCTGCATAATTTCATCGTGTTGATGAAACAAAACATATATTGGAAGGTTTGGGAGAACCTGTTGACATGAAAATTGTTGTATGAAATATCCTTAGAACCTTTCCTACAATATTTAACCCTAAGGTATCTGTTTTGGAAGATATATTGAATATGCAAAATCTTAGCATAGACGAATTGCATGGAATTCTTATGGAATATGAAATGAGGATTGAAGAAGAGGATGAACACCTCACTTAGAAACAACATTTTCTATATCTAAGAAGAATGGTAAGCACAAGTAGACTCAAAAGGAAAAAACTTGCAGTTGTAATGATTAAGAAAAGGAAGAAGAACTCTCAGATACGGAATTCACCTACTTCACATGGAAAATGAGAATAGCTATAGGAAAATTCAAAGGTAAACTTCCATTAATATTTTTTTACTATGGTGAGGTTGGGCATTTTGTACCCAAATGTCCTCAAAAAAATGAGGTTGTTACGAATGGAAATAAAGGTCCTAGGAAGTTCAACAAGAAAGTCAAGAAGAAATGGTCTAAGAAAAGTTTCTTCACCAAATAAGGTAGTTCCTCATCCAATGAAGAAATTGATAATGAAGACGAATTCAATGGAAGAGTATTTTTATGGCCAATCACAATAAGAAAGAGACAGTTGATGAAAAAGGAGATGAAGAAGGAGACGAAGAAGAAGAAATGATTGTGGTTGAATTTCAAAACAAAGTGATCAAGGTTATCAAGGAGCTCAAAGCTTAGAAGAAGAATGTAAACAATTTTGGAGATGAGTTGAAGAAACAAAGAGAACATGTCCTCAACATTAAAATCAAGGTTGAAGAACACAAGTGAATTGAATAATCTCTTAGGAAATAATTATATGGAAACAACAATGAAAGAGTAGCATTGGAAGCTGAAATAATTGTTCTACAAATGGAATTAAAAAATGGAAAAAAAATTCAAAAGTAAACCAATAGTTGAAATAATTCGAACAAACTTATCAGAAAACAACGATTATAAAAAAATAATACACGTATTGGTTACAAAGAAAAATTCGAAAAGAAGTCCACTGCTTTTATGACAATTAAAGAAGATGAATAGGAAAAATCTACCGAGAAGATAGATGTCTCAACTAAATCAAGAGATAAATACTAGCATGAAGAACCTTGGAAGACAATTCCTTGAAGAATATTTCCTCCCAGGTACCAACTTATATTTTATGGTCATTGTTATTCATGTGGAAGGTTTGGATATAGAGCTACAAAATGTCACATGTAAGTTTATAATGAATATAATTCCAGGAGATCCTTTAGAAATGGATATTCTAGAACTCAACATAATGTCAACAAATTTGATCATTTGAGAGATGATGTTGAATGTTACAAATATAACACTTTCGACATACGCCTAGGGATTGTGAATTTCCAGACATGTATAGCTATTATCATCAAAACCATGGAATAAAATTTTCAGGATCATGAGACGGACACCAAACTAAATCTTCCATGAATAACATTCAATGTTACAAATGTCATAACTATGGACACGTAGCTCATAACTATAGGTACAATATTTAATCAATCGTGAATGAAAAGCATGATGACGAGAATAAGAAGGTTTGGAAATGAAAAATGGTAGAAGATGAACAAGTATAAGATGAGAAAGAAATGAAAGAAGGCAATAAGGTCCCAACAATTATGCTCTAATGATTCGTAGTGGATTGTGAGGAATCAACAATTGCCTTAGTTAAAGACTCAAGTAAAGATGATCCATTAAATGACACACTATTCTAAGCAATTCAGCTTATCGAGTCCTAGCAATTTGAAGATGAGGATTCTATGTAATAATATATGACACAAGTCTAGGATTGATAGACAAGTAGTTTGAAAAAGATGGAAGTTTCATTAAATGTTAAGGGGAAGAAGAATATTTGAACTATTATAGATTCAAGAAAGGAAGTGCTAACAAGAAATATTTATGTGAAAGCGGATCAAGACAATATAACCATTACTGAGATATATCAGCAGGATAAAGGAATATTCATACATTAAATCAAATACATCAAGGAAATGCTTAAGAAAATCAAGATGGAAGATTGCAATCCTATCCTTACACCCATGGTAACAATTTACAAGAAGGTTTGTCAACGGATGTGGAACAAAATTTTTATAGATCCATGATTCGTATTATCCTATATATTGCTCCCTCCATATGTGATGCAAGCAGTTAGACAAGTAGCATTATTCCAAGAAGAATGAAAATAATATCATATCACTGTTGTCAAAATAATTCTTTGATATCTTAAGGGCATATCGAATATGGTCTCTCGTATCCCAAAGGAAATGATTTGGTCATCCAAGATTATATAGATGCATACTGGGCAAGAAGTGTTGATGATCATAAGAGTAGAAGTTGAGCAGCGTTCTACCTAGGTGGTTGCCTTGTCTTGTTGTTAAGTAAAAATCAATCTTCAAACTCATTATCCATAGCAGAAGACGAATATATGGAGGTAGTAGCTTGTTGTACTCAAGTTCTCTGGCTAAAACAAACCTTGAAAGATATTCAAGTTAAGTCTGATGAGCCTATTCCCATATTCTACAATAAGACTAGTGCCATTAGTATCTCGAAAAATCTTGTGATGCATTAAAAAACAAAGCACATTTCGATCAAATATTATTTCGTTAGAGTGCAGGTCACTGAAAAGAATATGAAGGTTTAATATGTTAGCACAAAGGAATAAATTGGTGACAACTTCACCAAACCATTAGCCCATGAATCATTTGAGTATCCCTACCAAAATCTTGGGATTCTCCCAATTTCTCATTAAAATCTTTCTCTTATCGAACTAAGTCAAAAGGGGAAGTGGAGGTGTGTATAGGTCCTCAGGATGACATTTCTTCGGGGGCGAGTTACCCTTTTCCATTGATGATGAACAAGGAGAGAAGGTAGTTGGAATTGGTGTCATGATTGCAGGGGGAGTAATTGTGTTGCCATCAATGCCAAAGGGGGATATTGTTGATTAGTGGTTGTCACTGATATCAACCCAAGAAGCACTGGGGGCTAACACAATCTTGCATGTGAATTTTGACTTGACAACTTACTCTTACTTGAGTCGAACATCTTCTATATGGATTCTACTCATCAAGATGTTTCCATTGATATATGGCACACCACGTAATTCTTTACGGTTTGAGAGAGATTCATGTTTGAATTTAGTAATAGCAGTTAGTAGGCTATGGCCCTATGGGATTGTGGCATGACACTCCTAATCGGTTGTGGTTACTGAATAGTAAATAATAAATAATTTATTTTTCTCTTAAAATCCATCCATTGTTAAACTGTTAAGGACCCTCTCAACTCAAGACATTCATATCAATAGTGACCCTCATATCCTTCTATAGTACGGAATTTTGTGGCTTCAAATATGTCATCGTGGAATTTTGATTGTAACTATCCTTTTCGAAGCTTCAGAAGCTTAAATTAAAGCCCATTTGAGCTGAAATCATGACGAATCTTGTGAATAAATTTCAAATCTTGGTTATCTATATTTTCAAAGATATGGTCTGAGGAAATTAGGGTTATTGCATGCTCCTAAATTCCATGTCAAATGGGTGATGTTGGGAAAATCATAATAACATTGTCTTTGAGCATTGGATTAAAATTTCATAAATAGTGACAAAACTAGGATGGACTTTAGCTTGTTGGGTATCATTTTTAGGGCCAAAGGTGGCAACGGTGACACACGACACTTTGTACAAGTTTTCTCTATTGAACCAGTCTATAATCGGCCATTGTGGGAGATTGGGAATAAGTATTCCTTGAAGAGGAAAATCTTGATCTGACCTATGGGGTTCGAAAGCCGACTGAGAGGGCTGGCACAAGATGAAATTTTAGACTGTGGAGATCCAAAATTACATTTCTATAACAAATTCAATATTGTGCTCCTAGAAGGCAAGACACAACATGCATTCAAGGACCACTGCAGTAAGGACAACATGTCAATAGTCAAGGGTAGGTATCCTACAATAAGATATCTATGATTGGTGTTTACATTTGAATTGTGAGTATTATCTTTAACATATGCTTTTTCAGGATAACATATGTATATACAGGGTCTCGGTTATATCTCTATGTCTTTATATGTCACAATTAATTTTGATACCACATTTGATGTTATATATTCTTGATTCTACACCAAGTCTGCTAAATCTATATGATATTGTAAGATCATTTTCTTTGTCTTGTCATATTGGATATAATGGTCTCCATTGTTGTACTTAAAACTTGGTCCATCACAAGTCTATGATTTGTCATCATATTTTATTGTATATATTTTTAGGTCAGTTTTGGATATATTATTGCACAGATTCGAGGCTTATATCAAGAGTTGGAGTCTTTTTCTACTACTACAACATGTCAACAACAAATTTGACATGCACACTTTATGTACTCATTGTAATTTTAATTTTAATTTTTTCATTATTATGCACTCACATGTGTTTTGCAGGCAGATGTAAGTTGAATGGTATTTTTTTTATTGGGATTGGTTTCGCCAAGAAAATTTTGCATGCAGGTAGAAGAATATTCAAGCACAATATCAAGCAAGAATTCAAGAGTATAAATATCAAACCAAAGGAAGCATCGCGATAGGACATACTTGAATACATGATAGCCATGCAGATACCCTGAAGTATTATTAAGGCCAAGAGTAATCATGGTAAAATTGTAAAATAGTCATCATTATAAAGTTGTAAAAGGGTGATCATTGTAAAGATTGTAAAAGTGTCATTTGTGAAAGAGTCATTCCACATAGATTCAAAGAGGAAATGTTGAAAGGTATACAAGTCATTGTTGGGATGATGCCATGGTTGAATTGAAGGTCATAGAGCATGGATTGTTGTCCCTAGTTTGGGAATCCACTGTATTGTATTAATTGAGTGATTATAGGCTGGTAGGGAGATGATATGGTGTATGAAGTTTCTTATAGGTTGGGGCATGTGAACACTTCAGGTTGGTAAGGTGGTGCTGGGGTGAATTGTGGGTCATTTGGGTGTTGGGGCATCCATTCGGTACTAAAGAAACCAATCTAGCACGACGTCCTTCTAGTGGAAGCTAAAAAATAATGTTGTTCTATAATTCAAGGAACTTGTTGCGTTCATTTTAGTCGAGCCTAAATATTAAAGAATTTATTAGAAAATCATTTGGTGGTTTTTCACTCGTAGGAGGTTTTTAACCAAAAATTATTGTGCCAACTGTGTTATTTTATTTACTATTATTACTACATAAAAATTAATAATAATTAAGGATTAACTAATTCTTTAAAAAAATTTAAATGTGATAATTGCTAAGGAATATTGATTCACACCCACTCTGAGTATTTCCAATGTTAACCATGGTAGAGGATTAAATTCACTACCAATATTAATGGAAACTACAAGGAGCATAAACAGGGAAATGAGGAACTCGACCTATAGAGAAAATTTAATTCATCTAGCTCAAATGAAAACTATATTTCCATTATTGTATTGGCATACCATGAAGAATTAAATGAAAAATATGGTGGGGTGTGGAAGATCTTGACCTGAAATAAGAAAGTTATTCCTCAAGAATGGGTTTTTCATTTGGATCAGTTTGTAAGCACGAAACACCTCTCTAGATGTATACGATTTTACTGAGAATTAATTCTCATCATAGGGATTCACTCACAAGTTCATCCTTTATATTAAATCAGTTTTCATGGCAAGAACACAAATTACAACAGAATGGGGAACCTTGCTAAACTATGCAAGAAATCTGATTGAGAACAAACAGAGAATACCATGTTGTGGCACACTATCAGGTAGATAGACAACATCAATCATATCACAATAGAGGACCAAAACAATGGAGAGCAATTATGGAGAGTGGGGAAATGATGAATTGTGGAGAGTTGCATAGTGTAGTTTTGTGGGTGTCTGACTAAGTTAAGTGCCACTAAGAGAAGGTGTAACATACGGTCGAGACCTAACCTCGTTAAGTAGCATGGAGCATAGTTTAAAGGGGAATCGAGAGCTGAAGGAAAGGAACTAATACTATAGTAGACCATATCATATTTTTATGCATATGCATTTTCCTTTTTTTAGTTTGAAAATTGTATGAAAAGTAGAATCGTGGCTAGAGCTGGAAATTTCCTGCATTCATAAGAGGTTGGCGCCTCTTAGAAAGAGGTGGTTTGCTATATTAATAGGGTTCGTGCCTCCTATCATTGGGTTCTCACAAACAAATTGATGCAATTAATTATGTGCTTAACTTAATCATAACAACAAAATGATTGGTGGTTTTCTACTTTTGGGTTTCCATGTAAATGTACCTGTGTCAATATGTGTATGATCATGTGATGGATTCTATGTAAATGTGAGTTTCTTATCTTATTGTTAATTTATATTTTGTATGAATGATCTCACAAGTAACTAGCAATAGTGGAAATAATTAAAGACATACTTCAATTTTTAATAACATCTTTATTATTGATTAACTCCCACCCATTGATTCCTCATTCGAACAATTGGTATCACATGAGGGTTCCTTTAGGAATAACTTAACCACTGGAAGGTCAATCGATAAGGAATTATGCCTAGAAAATAGAGTCAAGATTATTACTGAAGCAAGATAATAGTATTGGATGGGAAAAGCTGTGCCTTTTGGAAAGTTAGGATGGAAGCCTATATTATGTCCCTAGGTGTAGATGTTTGGATCTCAGTTTTGATAGACTATGCTTTCCATGATTTTCCTCCCAAAT
Organism: Pinus taeda; assembly: GCA_000404065.3. Taxonomy (NCBI): domain Eukaryota; kingdom Viridiplantae; phylum Streptophyta; class Pinopsida; order Pinales; family Pinaceae; genus Pinus; species Pinus taeda. The sequence goes on along the minus strand of APFE031504907.1, from coordinate 384,432 downwards.
ATGCAGATGGAAAGAAGGTGTATGAAAAAAATGCTAAAGCGAATAATTCAATTCTCTTTGGCCTTACTAAATATGAATTTGTTAAATTTATGCAATGTAAGTATGCCAAGAAAATATTGGTCAAACATAATCAGATTCATGAAGGATATGACAAAGTCAGGTAGAGTATACTTCAAAACTAAAGAATGTCGTTTGAAATCTTAACAATGAGTGAATAAAAAAGCATAAAAGAGTACTTCCTCATAGTTAATGAATTAACCAATATGATTAGAGGGCTTGGTGAAATTATAAGAGAAGATAGTATTATACAAAAGGTTTTAATATCTTTACCTATGAGATTTAATTCCAAAGTATCCACCATTGAAGATATGTTTGTCCTAAAGAATCTCGTAATGGACTAGTTGCTAGGTACTCTCATATCCTATGAGATGAGAATAGGAAAGGAGAATCTTGAACCAAAGGACGAAAAATACAAGATCTCTAAGAAGGCTAAGGAGCACCATGATCATCAAGTTTTCTCCAGATTTGAGCTTGATCAAGAGTTGGCACATCTTACTAGAAAAATGAAGCATGACTTAGGAAAGCATAAAAGGAAGATACCCTTCAAATTCTTTAATTGTGGAAGAGTTAGAAATTTCTCATCCAAATTCCCTTACAATGAAATGAGAGAAAATAAATATTATTGGAAGTCTAGAAGCAGGGCTCACAAGCACCCAAAGAAGTGTCTCTATAAGAAAAGGGGGATCTACTCTAAATAGGATAACTCAACTCTAAAATCAGAGAGTGAAAACTCCTCATAGGATGAGTCAAATGAATGTTTGCTGATGGAATTCAGAGTAGACTACAAGAAACGAGACATTACAGACTCATCAGAAGGAGTTGTGGACTTTGAAGAAGAATTCGTCAGTGCTCTTGATGAGTTAAAGAAAGCTAGAAAAAAGAACAGGTAGTGAAAATAATAGCTACAACGTGCAGAAGAAGGTATGCATCACTTAGATAATCAGGAGATTTTCTATGAAAAATAAAAGCTTGATGAAGCCATTAAAAATAAAGACAACTTAACTCTTCAACTAGAAGAAAAAGAAAAAACACGAGAGAAAATACAAGGAGAGAATGTGCATTTAAAGGAGGAATTTTTCAAGGTAAATAAGGAAATGATATTCAATTGATGAAAAGAATAAATTTTTTCCCTTAAATCCAAACTAGAATAAGCTAAATGAAAAGAGAATTTTCTTAATGATTTAATCCATGAATGAGAAGAAAATTGTGAGAGTCTCGCGGTAGAATTTGTTTCTTTGAGAACAAATCTTGAGAGACTAGAGATTGAGAAAGGTGTAAATGAAAAATTTTTCAAATAAGCAAGAAATATAGATCATATTCTAAATATCCAAAGCTGTTAATAAAAGAAATAGTCCTAGGATATTCTAGGTAACAAGAATCTTCTATGAGAAGGATCAACTTCAAGTCTGCAAGTTTTGAAGAAACCTTGAGTTATGAAAAGACGCTTCAAGAAATAATCAAAGAAGATAAAAATTAGAAACTAATAAAGGAGTGAATCACTAGAATGAGAGTTCAAACTTATCGAAAGAGAGATACCAATGGAGAATGAATCAATAAAGAAGACAACAGAGGTACTTTCATGAACGAACTCCTCATGAATATTCCAACTCATTATGAATCCAGCTCACAAAAAGATAGAAAAGATAGCTAAACACCTCATAAATAAGCCTCTTCAAGGTGAGAACCTCCTTTACATTACACAAACAAATGATTCTTAGGTGATACAAATGAGAATACCTCCTTTCTATATATAGGACTCTAAGGGGTCATAAGATAATCAAAGCCGACCTAACAATAATAATGTAAGGGCACAATAATAACAATAGTGGGCTTCTGTGGGACACAATAATAACCATATGGGGACTACATGGGCACAATGATATAATAAGGGGGTTGTGCTAATAACAATAAGGTGTTACACTTGTAGTATAGGGACCTAACATGCCCCTCTTCTTCAAAAATTGTTGTCCTCAATCCTTGACTAGCTCTTGATGCTTTTGTATAAAATTCTTGTCCTCCCATGTGGAATCTTCAGTAGATAAGTTCTTCCACTTGATGAGAGACTCTAAAATTGATCGATTTCATAGTTTTCGAGTTCTTTTTCCTGTGACTGCTCCAACTTCCAATATGATTTTTCCTTCCTTGTCAAGTTCTAGAAATATTGTTTGAACTGGGATCTTTTGCAACTTTTGAATGAGTTCCCACACTTCTTCACTATTCTACCATTCATCCCTTACTTCGCTTATCCAATCTGGTTGGACAATAGAAATGGTGCACAACAATGCTTCCACATCCTCATCATTTCCTGAGAGTGCATCTTCCATAACATTTTTCTTCCCTTTTTTGTATTTGATTTCAAGCCCAACTTTTTTATGACCCATTTTTGTTGCTCTTCAGAGGATAATATTTGTTCTAAAAGATATTTAAGACTATCGTGATCCATTTTTACCTTGAAGTATCTTCCCAATAGGCAAGGTCGCCATTTTTTAAGTGCATGTATTATTGCCAAAATTTCCTTCTCATAAATAGCTTTGTGTAAATACTTTCCTTTGATTGGATGACTTTAGAAAGGAATGGGTCTTTCATGTTGCGTTAAAACTACACCATTTCCATTTCCTGAAGCATCATCTTCCACAATAAAGGCTTTTGTGAAGTCTGGTGTAGCTAAGACTAGTGCTTGGCACATTGACTATTTGAGATGTTCGCAGGCTTTTGTTGCTTCTGGAGTCCATGAAAATGAATCTTTCTTCAATAATGTTGTTAGATGTGCTACTACTCTCCCATAATTCATAGCAAACTTGAAATAACACCTTGTCAACCTGAGAAATCCTCGCAAATGGTTTATGGATGTGGGGATTTTCCATTCCTTAATGGCTTTAATTTTGCTATCGTCTACCTTAACCCTTTCATGAGATACAATATGACCTAGATATTCCACCTCTGGCACTCCAAAGAAGCATTTGGAGCTTTTCACATATAACTGTTTCTCCTACAATAGTTTGAGAACCCGGTCAACATATTCAATATGATCCTTCCAAGACTTGTTGTAGATTAGTATATCATCAAAAAATACTAACAAAAATTCTCTCACGAAGGATTTGAAAATGAGATTCATCAAACCTTGAAATGTAGAAGGTGAATTGGTAATGCCAAAAGGCATGACCAAAAATTCATAATGACCCTCATGAGTTCTAAATGTTGTTTTCAAAATGTCTTTAATATTCATTCTGATTTGATGATATCTTCAATGAAGATCCAACTTGGTGAACTAAATTGATCCATGCAATTCATCCAATAATTCATCGATGATAGGAATGGGAAATTTATCTTTAACAATGAGTTTGTTGAGCTCCCTATAATCTAGACACATGCACCATGATCCATCCTTCTTGTGCACCAATACTACTAGAGTAGAGAAAGAACTTTGACTAGGTTGAATTATACCAGCCTCTAGCATTTTTGAAACCATACATTCAATTTCACTCTTTTGGGTACAGGGATATTTGTACAGCCTGATGTTTGGAGGAACACTTCCTATACTCAAATAGATAACGTGATCATGATCATGAATAGGTGGGAGGCCTTTGGGGGTCTCAAATACGTTGGAATGATTGTCCAAGACCTTTTATAGATATGGAGAAATAGATGATTTCAATGTGGGAAACTCTAGCGAACATAATTGTGCAATTACATCTTTTTGTTCCTTCTTTAGAAGCTTTTTCATACCATTAGAGATGATTATATTTCTCTTTTTCCCTACAATACCCCTTAATTCAACTTCCTTTTCTTCCACACAAAATTTCATGGAAGGTTCTTGAAAATTAAAAGCTATTGTACCCAAGGATTGTAGCCATTGGAGTCCTAGTACAACATCAACACCACCCATTGGACAACATTGGGTTATTCAATACATATTCTCCCATGCATAGCTTGACCTTGTGGCACTTTCTAGAGCAATTTATGCTTCCCCCACTTGTAGCCATCACTTCACACACTGGTGCTAAATATAGGAAGCAATTCAATTTCCTCGCTATCTTACAATGAATAAAATTATGGGTACTACCCAAATCAATCAACACTATTACCTTTTTCTTTTTGATATGTCCTTCTACCTTGATAGTTTGAGGAGTCATAATTCTAACCAATGCATTACAAGATATTTTTGGATTAGTTTCTTGATGCTCGATGTGATCTTTCACTTCTTGTACCTTTTTCTTCTTGATATGTCCTTCTATCTTGAGAGTTTGAGGACTGATAATTCTTTCTAATGCTTTACAAGATATGGTCAGAATCATTTGTTCTTTCTCTAGCATTGGTTCCTAGTGTATATCCTTTTCTCCCTCTTGATAATCAATGTAAAATAATTTCTTCTCAGCACAATTATGACCTTTAATATATTTTTTATGACAATTGTAACAAAGCCATTTTGCTCTTTCTTCTTCCAATTGTTATGGTGTAAACCTTGTAGGTTGTGCAAGGCTAGGAGAAACAACACTTCCATCATTATAGTTGTGAGGGGTAGACATCCTTTTTGCCATAAATTTTCTTTCCACGTTTCTTTCCAACTTGAATGCCTTCTCCAATGAATCAGGTTCCCAAAGATGAACCTCATGTTGAATGTTATCCTTTAAAGTCCTTATGTAGACATCAATCCTCTGCTTATCTGGAATATCATTTTCCCTTATATTCAACTTTTTAAATTCGTCAATTTTCTCTACAATTGACCACTTTTTTGAGATTTATCAATTGGCTAAAGAAGGTGTTGCTCTTTGTATCGTCATAGTGTGCTATCAGTTGCTCCATTTAAATTTACCACGTAACAAGTGGTTTACGAGAACAATGCCCTTTATACCATAAAAATTGATCTCATTCTAAATATGAATATGCAATATGTACCTTTGTAATCGTTTCACCTCATGTGGATCAAAATATTTCTCCATTTGTAGTATCCAATTTACTGGATCCTTGCCATCAAACTTCCTTATATCGCCTTTTCTTGATTTTAGGAGCTCGGTTTTAGAACGACTGTAACTTTGCAATTACAAATCTCCAAGGTCGGAAATCATGTCTTGCAGTAGCTGTCTGCATTCTCATTCTAACCCTGTAAGTACGATCAATAGTGGATTGTACAAGGAAGAGATATGTCAAGTCTCCCACGATGACTTGATTACGGATTGGTTCAGTAGAGCGCACTTGTACGAAGTAGCACATGTCAATGTTTCAACCCCACGATCTAAAAAGTATACATAGAAAAGTACAATCCATCCTCTTTTTGTAACGTCTCATGAAATTGCAATCTGATGCTTATAGATAAAGTTATGATCATTTTCCCAAGGTCACCTGTTTATAATGTAATTTGGGAGTCTACAAAAATCCTAACTTCCTCATATTATATCGCCGAAAATTTACCAAGAAAAGCTCTGTAATTCGGACCCAAGCTTCACCAAACTTTTGTTTCAAATGGGTTTAAATTTCAGAGTCTTAACCTTCGTAGAAGAAATATTATAGCAAAGATCCCACGATGTCTTGTTCGATATAGAATTATGGACCCTGCACAAACTCTAACTTCCTCAGATCATATCTCCCAAAATATAGCGAAACAATATCTAAAATACGGACCTGAGGTTTGGCACGATTTCGTCTCAAATGGGATTTGTTTTTTCGCTTCTAAAATGTTGTAGACAAAAATTTATAACAAAAAAGCCATGATGACCTGTTTGGAGTAGCAAAATGGTAGAATCCAAAGCTTTGATACCAAATGTTATGAAACCAGCTCACAAAAAGTTAGAAATGATAGATAAACGTCTTAGAAATAAGCCTTCTCAAGGGGTCAACCTCCTTTAAATTACACAAATGAATAATTATTAGATGATACAAATGACAAGAACTCTTTTCTATATATAGGAGTCTAAATGGTCATCATATCATTAGAGCCGACCTAACAATAATAATGTAAGGGAAAAATAATAACAATATGTGCTTCTATGGGGCACAATAATAACAATATGGGGACTACATGGGCACAATGATATAAGAAGGGGGTTGTACTAATAACAATAAGGGGTTACACTAGTACTATAGGGACCTAACATAGGTGCTCCAATATATTTTATGTTCATTGTTATAAAGTTCATATCTTTGGATATAAGGCTATTGACTGTAGAGGATTTAAATTTGAAAGAGATGCAATTTTTTTGATACAATAAGTATAAACATTATAGATCTCAAAACTCTCCTTCCAAAAATAGAAATTTATTTTCTCCCCTAATGAATGATGTTGAATGCTTCAAAGGTGTTAATTTTGCCCAAAAATAATAACAATAAAAATCAAAGCTTACTGTAGCACATGAGACTTGGTCATATGAATTTTGACAGTTAGATAAAGGTTAGCAAGATACGAACTATAAGAGGATTTCGAAGTTTGTTAAGGCATTATAATTTAATATGCATGTATTTTCCATTTGGTAAGAAAATAATGACTCATTTCAGGAGAAAAGATTTATCTTCATCTGGGCCATTGCAACTAATTGACATAGATATGTACGGCCCAACCAGAATAAAAATCTGAAGAGGAGAGAGATATTTTGTGTTCTTTATTGATGATTTTACTAGATCCACATGGATAATGTTCTTGAAAGAAAAATCATAAGAACTTAATAATTTCAAGGCATTTACAGCTCACGTAGAGACTGAGAAAGATATAAAAATAAATTATTAATATTAAATAGAGGAGGATAATACACATTTATAGAGTTCAAGGAATCCTTTGAAGAACATGGCATATGCAGGAAATATATTGTGGCTAGAAATCCACATCAAGATGTAGTAGATAAGAGAAAGAAGAGAACAATCCATGAGATGGAAGGAGCTATGCTGGAAGAAGAAAATGTACCTCACACCATTTGGGGAGAAGTAGCTCAAGAATCAATGTATCTATGCAATAGAACACAACTCAGGATGAAAAGTGATTGAACTCCCTATGAGTTGTGGAAGGAAATACCTGCATCATTGAAACACTACAAGGTGTTTGGAAGCAAATTCTTTATCAAAATGAATTATAAAAATACTTGGAAGATTGATTCACATGCCGATGAGGGTATAATTCTTGGGTACTCTGCTTGAAGCAAGGGATACAAATGCTACAATAAAATCACAAAGATATTTGAGGATTGCATTAATATATTAGTAGATGAAATAATACCATAATCTAATTGCACCAAAGGAAACATGAACTCAGATAAAGACGAAATTTAAGCCATAATGTCCTCAGACCATGATGAAAAATATTTCAATGATGAAGATGAAGAAATAAACACAACCCCAAGGCCCAAAACACAATCCAGGTCAGAAACAACATCGTGAGAGTAAAATTATTATAGATCAAAAACCTGATGTTTAGACTAGGAGGAAATTGACTGGCAGTCCAAGTTGTGAAAATATTTATCTTCTATCTCAATTTGAGGCAAATAATATTAGTTAGGAAAGTGTAGATAAGTCTTGGGTGAGAGCTATGAATGGATATCTTTATCAAATCAACAACACCAACACGTGGCATCTTGGTCCCGAGAATGAAAGATAAAAATCTGATAGGAACAAAATCAGTTTACAAAAATAAGTTAAATGAGCAAGGTCAAGTAATAAGGAACAAGGCACGACTAGTTTGCAAAGGGTTTGCCCAAATAGAGGGGATGTATTTTGAAGAAACCTTTGTACTACTAGCTATAATGGAATCTATCGTAATGTGCCTTTCTTTTTCCAGTGATAAAAGCATTAGGGTATATCAGATGGATGTGAAATCAACCTTCCTTAATGGAGATGTAGAAGAAGAATTTTATATTGAATAACCCAAGGGTTTCATGCTCACAAAAGATGAAAGATTTCTGTGAAAACTGAAAAAGGACATATATGGACTTGAACAGGCCCCTAGAGCCTAGTATGAAAGAGAAGATCGATACATTTAGAATTAAGGGTTTAAAAAGGGAACCATAGACAATAATTTATATATAAAATTTGACGACGATAATCTACTTATTGTAATAGTGTATGGTGACAACATAACCTTTGGAAGTGACCTGGAATGATTGGGACATCAATTCAAAAACTGTATGATGAGATATTTTGAGATGTCCATTATATGATAAATTTCCTTCTTCTTAGGATTTCAAATTTTTGAATCAGAAAATCAGGTATTAATATCCCAATCCAAAAATCTATGGAAAACTCTAAAGAAATTTTTGTTGGAAGATAGCAAGCTAGTTACCACACCCATGGTTACGATTTGAAAGTTATGCAAAGAAGATAAGACACCACTAGTTAATCATATATTCTACATATCAATGCGAGGAAGCTTATTGTATCTTACAATGTCTAGACTAGACAACATGGAAGCAGTAGGTGTGGTGGCTAGGTTTCAAACCTAGCCCCATGAAATTCAAGCCATTGATGTAAAAAGGATTTTCAAATACCTGTAAGGAACAAAAACCTGTGGGTTCTGTTATACTAGAAGTAAAGAGTTCCAATTTTGGAACTATACTGATTTTGATTGTGATGGAAATATTGATTATACGAAGAGAGTATCTAGTGAAACATTCTTCTTAGGAAACTACATAGTGTCCTAGGTCAGCAAAAAACGAGACTCCATTTCCCTGTCAACTGTCGAGGGAGTGTATATTGTAGATGTGACCTGTTTCTCACAAATTCTCTAGGAAAAACACACTTTGTAGGGCATTAAGGTAGAGTTGATTGATCTAACTCCAATCATGTGTGATAACACTAGTGCTATGAACATCTCTAAAATTCTTCTCATGCATCCAAAGACCAAGAGAATCCATATAAACTCTCATTTATCAAGAGAACAGGCTTTTGTTAGTATGGTTAGGCTTCAATATGTGTTCAATAAAGAACATATTGTGGACATATTTACTAAACTAGTGGCAACAGAGGCCTTTGTGTACATCTGGTGGAAGATAGGTGTTGTCAAACCTCCTCCGAAATGACTAAATTAACCTTGGTATGTATGAGTTTCGTCTACATAAAACAAAAATACACATCTCAGATTATGTGATGTTGAATAATTTATCTCACTGTAAGATTGAACCACTCACTTAATCAAGTATTGAACCAATCAAAGTCCAGTGAACCAATTAAATATCACTAAACCAATCACATATCACTAAGTGAATCACAAATCACCACATTGTAGAATCTTTGCCAATCAATATTCCAATCCACAATCAACCCATCCAACACCATCAAACATAGATAATAGAGACATAATTGACATACAACAACAAATATAATAGAAACGCTAACTAGATATGACTCATAATGTATACGCAATATTTATTAAGAAAAAGAGCGTAAAGACGCACTTACAATATGAGACACTTGTGTACATATCTCAACATACTCAAAAACACTTCACAAAATATATACGTCACTAGCCATAAACAACTCTATGTATGTACATGACCATTTAGAAACAGTATCTGTGTACACATCTAAAAGTTTTCATTGCCAACATAGTTCCCATTCCACAAACCTCACTATCACATATTCAAATTACCACATCATTATAACCGCGGATCTACCATTATCAGCTATAAGTATTAATATATCAAGAAAGTGTATTCATCAGTATTTAGTACACTTTTAGACATATCATATCTAAATCTTCTACTTCCTTGCTGGTGCACACCTATTTCAGATCACGTCACATATGAATAACACATTCACTTGAATACTTAATACCTTGATATCCATCTCCTTTTATAGTTTTTTCTTTAGCCAATACCTAGGGAAAATGTTGCTAGTATTTTTTGATGGGGTCAAATGAACGTTGTTGCTCCATTTACTATAGGTGAATGCCATGACAATGTCCCCTAGTATCCATATTTTCATGGTTCAAATTTTGTATGTGACTTTTACTCAGAATACCTATGGAATTATGCGACCCTTCTTCACCGGAACCACATATACTATCTCAATCTTCACTTTTTCCATTAAGCTATAAGTGAATTCCCATATATCTTTCCATATCCTTTTTAGCATATGGACCAATCTACATGAGCTCCATAATCATCATATTATGATAATGTTCACATATCTATGAAGCAATTTACCATTAATGGTGACATGTTAGCCATAATTCGAACAATTATCTCCCCCGTTGGACTTGATAGTGACCAATTTCGTGTTTGGATAAAATATGCAAATGCACATGCAACCACCAAGACTTCTCTCCAAACACCAAGTATTCACTCCCCATTTTTAATCAAGGGAAAGGGTTTGAATAAAGTAATTCCCTTGTAGTCTTAATTGTTGAAGGTCTGATCTGCTGAATATGAATGATGAAATCCACATAATGACCATGCTTCCGTTGAGTATACGTTGAACCTACTGAAAATATTCAAAATATTAGAAACCTTATGACTCAACAAAATATGAATTTTCCTATCACCAATGAATCATGGTTACATTATACGCCCAACATACTAGGTATACATATTGCACCCAAGTTTGACATCGAGGTTCCAAAATAATGAGATTACGACATGGAATGACTTGCTGCCAATAGCCCATACATGGCTATATTTTAAAATTATTTGCAGCATGGGTACTTTCATGAACTTTAAATTAAGAGACATATATGACACTTATAACCATAAAGCTGAGGACCTCAAAAATGAGGTAGAAATACCAAGATAGTCATCATCAACTACCATACGTCATATAGGAATTTGCAACATAATCATTTGATAGAAGCAACATAAATGTCATAATGAGAGTAACATAAACATCCTCATCATCAAGAAACTATGTAAGATAATATAATGTAGCATCAAGTTCTTCAATATGAATAATATGTGACAAAATAGCAATGTCTCCAAGCATCACCAGTCAACTATAGCATTGGTAACCAAAGACATAGAAACATAATTTAATAACCATGCATTCAGATCGTCGGTGATGATATGTACTAAAACTATTCAACATAACCATAATTCCAACAATAGATTATTAGAATCATAGAATATGATCCCGAAACTTGTGCTAATAAAATCTAATCATATCCATCTCTTAGTTATCAAATGCACCAAAGAACAATTTTTATCAACAAAAGTATAAAATTTGTAACAACTTATGAACCAACATCATTCTAAGTAGCTAATGAGAATCATCGATAGACTGTAATAAATCAATGCCAAAACTAGAAATATGAATAATGAACTGATGGATGTATATGAGTGGATCCGCTTGAATCTGTACCAATTCCTTTTCATAACTGAGAGGCATACATGACTATCTAAATAAAAAATTGCATATACATGTGGTTATCTTCAATAATATCAACATACAAAAAATAAATTGTCGATGTTTATAGCCCCAACTTCCCTTGACAATCCCATAGTTCTTAGAATAGTTAGCAGAGTGAAGGTGTAGGAATGAATCCTAATTTTTGTCTAAGATATTCAAATGTATCACATGGAAGAGGCTTGGTAAATATATGTATAGCCTATTCCTTTGAATGAACATATTTGAAATTCAATTTTTATTCAAGAACTTTCTCTCTAACAAACTAAGCAAGGTCCCAAATAGAATTCTCCTCCACTAGTAGTTTTGTGGTAATCAACATCACTTTCTGAGTCTGCATCTTTGTAAGCATGAAGTGAAATATCTATGTTTTTGGGATACCAAAGAACAAAGACTTGAGTGCCTTGCAAATGCTGGAATATCCTCTTCACTATTAGAAATAAATTAACACAGCAACAAAATAGACAAAATGTTACTGAAACACAAATACATAAATGCACATAACAAGAGAGACACAGATATACGTCATTCACCCAATTTGTGCTAGATCCATGGAGTAATAGCTAATCCTTATTTTTATATTATGCAAAAAAATAAAGAGATACAACCTACAGTAGATTCGTTGTAATTTCCTCTTCTCTCTTACATAATATCCTCTCTCCTTTTGTTGAGAATAATAAGCCACATTTATAATACAATTCCCTCATATAAACAAAGGAGTTTCCTTCTAAGTTTAAAAGCCACAAATTAAATATAAATTCTACCATCAGATCGTCTGCCTAATGAATGGACCATATTGACTAAAAAATTACAATATTTTACAAGGAAATTATTTATCTACTTTTAGCTTTGATGATAATGCCCCCAAACACTCAATAAGGGGTTCTCCAAATATGCATCCCCCCTAACCATCCTCCCCAGGGAACCCTAGGTACAAATAGTGGGGGGGCGGGGGTGAAGCACCCCCACATCCCCACATCAGGGATTGCGATCTAAACCTGGATAAAGCATGACCTTTTAATCAGGAAGATAATTAGGCTCCACAGCTAACAGTCACTGCTTTGAGATGAGTTTCCTTGGGATTTTTATGGAATCTTCCAACTATTCCAACAACATGCACAATGTCTAGTCTTGTAATAGTAAAATAAAGTAAGCTACCAATCATAGGTCTATGTTCGTGTTGATTAACTATAGTAGAGTCATAATTTTGACTGGCATTACACTTTCTTACCACTGGTGTCAACACGGGCTTATAGTATTCCATTCCATACATCTCCATAATCAGTTTGAGATACTTGTTTTGAGAAAGAAAGATAGAATTCTTATTTTGATGAACTTGAACACCAAGAAAGTATGTTAGCTCACCAAGTAAAGAAATTTCAAATTCTTGTTCCATAGATGAACCAAATTCTTGAATCATAGATTCAATATCTCTTCCAGATATGATCTCATCAACACAAACTACTACCAAAAGTTTATCTTTGTCATATTTCATATATAAATTTATATCTACAAATACTTTCTTGAGTCCTTATTGCTGAATATACCAATCAATTGGATAATACCATGCATGGGGAGAATTTTTAAATCCATATAATTCCTTCTTAATTTTTCAAACAAGATTGTTTTCATTACCATGTATGAATCCTTCGAGCTGCTTAATATAAAATTCCTTTTCTAGGTCCCCATTTAAAAATGTAGATTTAACATCTATTTGATATAATTTAAATTTACAATAGCTAGAAAATGAAAGAAACATTTTATGGCTTCAGGTATAGCTACAGGTGGAATGTTTTCTTCAAAGCCTATCCCCTTCTATTGAGTATAACCTTTGCGCACAATCCTTCCTTTGCATTAAATTACTTCTCCCTTTTCATTTAGATTATTCTTAAACACACACTTTTTCCCAATTACATGTTTATTATGAGGCCTTGGTACAAGTTCCCATCTATGATTCTTTTCTATTTGATCAAGTTATTCATGTATTTCCTGAACCCAACATCCATCTTTGCTTTCTTGATTCACATTATGAGGTTCAATTGTGCATAGTAAGGGTAAGTCAATAGATGATCCAATGAAAGTCCTTCTATTTTATATTCCTACTTGCTTATCACCTAGAATTTGATATTCATGATTATTATTTTGAACATGCCTTGATGGAGTATTTTTTTTCAACCTATATTTTCACTTCCTTATTGTAATTCTTCTCTTTCTCCTTCTCTTACAACTTCTTGGATTTTAGCAGGGAGAGGTTCATCATATGGTTGTGCTTCCATTTTGGTACTCGTGGGTTCTCCATCAATCACTACATCTATACTGTCAACACTCTTTGTAAGCCTTTTATTATTATTACATTTATATCCTTTGCTTCTAGAATATTATCCAAGTAGGATTCCTTCATGAGATCTAGATTCAAATTTTGCAAGCTTATCAACATTTGTTTTTATGAAAAATTTCCTTGGAAATATTATAAACAGTTTGAAATTTTCACACTTTCCATAATAGAATCCACATGGAATATTATCATTGTTTACTTTAATGTGAACCTTGTTAAGTGTAGCCATGACTATATTTACTACTTGTTCCTCGAAGCTGTGAGATCTTCCTGACTCATCAAGAGTGGCATGTGCCATTTTTTGAACTATTTTGTTCATTGTTTGTTCCACTCTATTTTGATGAGGAGTTTTAGCTATAGAAAATTGGCTTTTGATGCCATGCTGTTCACAAAAATTGAAAAAATCATGTGATAAAAAGTCTCCTCCTCTATCAAATCTAAGACATTTGATTTTTATATCCAATTCATTTTCTACTAAGGCCTTCAATATTCAAAACTTATCAAATGCCCCATATTTATACTTTATTAAAAGAAGCCAACACATTCTTGTAAAGTCATCAATCAATAACATGAAGTGTTATTCACCATGAGGAGACTTCTTTCTCATACATCCGCATAAGCCAGTGTGAACAAGTTCAATGGGTATACTTGAACGACATTCTTTAGCTTTAATTTGACCTTTAGTTTTCTTACCAAATTGAGATGATTTTCAAATCATATTTTCACGTGGAGAAATGTTGTGCAAGTCACAAAATACTCCCATCCTATATGATTTGTATAATTGGGAAAATATGAGGTGCCCCAACCTTTTTTACCAAAGCCAACTTTCCTTGACTTTGCTAAAAAATTACTCCTTTTTGCATCCCTCTAGGATATAGACATTGCCTAGAGTTGTGGTTACTTTGATTGTTATCTAACATGTATTCAAATTTCCTAGCACATGATTCTTTAATCTAAAATGGCTTGATGCCCTTTATCACACATTTCACTAACACTTAACAAGTTATGTTTTAGCCCATCAACAAAGAATACATTCTCAACCTTGACATTTTCTTTTGAAAACAAAGATCCTATTCTTTTAATAGTACCACGTGACTTATTACTGAAAGTCACATTCTTTTCTTTCTTGATTTGATTAAAAGAAGCATACATGTCTCCGCAACCTATCATATGCTTTGAAAAACCACTATAAATGTATCATAGATTCTATTGGCCTCCTGCATACAATTGTAAACCACAATTTTCATAGGAAGTAATTTTCCTTTTCTATCCCTTGGGAGGTTCTATCTCCTAGTGATGTTGGTAAGGTAAGTTCAACATTCTTCTACATTAGGTTCCTTCATGAAAAAATATAATGGAAATATAACATTCAACTTCATTCTTAAGAGGGGGGAAATAATTATAACAAGACTTATTTGTCTTGTTTTCATTATGTTGTTTTCTTTCTTCACTAGTCAAAATCATTTTATAAGAAACACAAATAAATCCTTTGTTACCAAAGTTGTGATGGGTGAAGTATTGGCCATTCACATATGAGTACCTAGGAGCATAATAACTCTTTGAGCAGCTTTCGCTTTGTTCATCGAAAGGTTTTCTTTCTTGACAATAGTTTGACCTTCCATTCTTTTTCTTTGTTGTGTAATTTTGATGATTGCTTCCTTTTATCACATTGGAATATATTTTTGTACCTATTTCAAGATATTTCATAGGTTCTTATGTTTCATAATACTTCTTTGGATTGAATCCAAGACATGTAATGATTAGAGGAGAATGTCAAATTTTAACAATTTCTTCTAAAGTTTCAAATCCTTTAGCAAATATAAGGTATAGAGATTTGATTTTCTCAAGTTACTTTCATAGACCCACAATTTCAAGTTCTAAGGTTTCACAATGCTTATTCCTTTCTTGGACTTGTTTCTTCAAAGTTTATTTTATTATTTTAGCCTTTTCTAGACAGACCTTCAGCTTAATTATTTATTCAACAACGATGTTTTATTTATACATATTGCCTTCTAAAGAATCATCAAATTAATCATCATCAGACTTATATACACATTGCTCTTCTAATTTTATAAGTAATTGGAAATCATGATCTTGTTCATCATCCTCATTATTTGAAGAGTATTCACTTTCTTCATGAGTAAAAAAACCTTTCTTGCTAGTAAAACCTCTTTCAGCATTCATCTTTGAAACATTATTTTCATGATTTTATTTATAGGGAAACTTAGCAGCATTGTGACTCGCTCTTCCATAGGAGAACAATTTAAAAGGAATCTTACCTTTGAACCTATTAGATCCTACTTAGAGCTTCTTCAAAAATTTCATTTATTGTTCATATGTAATGTAACCTATTTCCTTAGGTTCTTCCTTTTGTTTCCGTTTTTTTTTTTTTACTTTGATTTTTTCTTCTCCAATGCTTGATGTATCCCCTTTTCTCATATGAAAAGTTGTCAATATCCCATGGCGGTGTTCAATAGTTAGATTCTTCAAATGTTTCATTTCCTCAATGGAGAAGACATTGGAATCAAGCTTTGCGGTTACAGATCTCAATTTATTTTTAACAAATGTACCAAGCTTCTTCTCAGCAACTTTCTCTAATACCAATTGTTAGAATCATGATTGTCATTACACCAAAAACCAACAGATGTTAGTAAACGAATGCATTGTTAGATTTAAGGGATCCATGAGAGGAAGTTAAGTTCATGTCATGAAACACATAAGAAGAGATAATGTATTCAATGTCCAACACATGTAAATATTATATTGGTTAAAGTAATCAATATAATATATTTTTTTCAATTAATTAAAAGTTTAAAGTAATTGAATGAGAATGCAACTATTTATATGAATAATGATATTACAAGTGGGAAACATGGAATTGCAAGAAAGGTATCTTTCCCACGTATTAGCATTAGATTTGAATTCAAAATTAAGACTTTTCCCTCTTTTCAAAGATTTGATTTATTTTGAATGGACAAGTATTTGGGGCAATGACCTCCAGACTTGTGGAAAATTATGTGGAAGATGAAATGGTGGTTCATAATTTCATGGATCAAATGTGATTATTACGTTATTTGGAATTTTATGATGATCAATAAATTTTCTTGGAAGATATAGGAAAAACATGGGTTTGTAAACAATAGAGAATTGAATGTGGAGAATTATTGATGGGGAAAAACCCATAAATGAAAAAACTTGTTAACCAATCATTCAAGCGAGAATTTCATCATTCGCAAAGATACCAAAGGTGCACAAGTGCCCAAAGAAGAATATTTTTTAGTAGACTATCACCATCACTTAATGGAAATATTGTTGACATTTTAATATGTGAATATAATATATATGTTAGTATGTGAAAAAAACTAAATGTAAAAATATTTTAACCGATGTAAATGTCATTATGGTTTGTGAGTTTCACGAAGAAAACAATAGCTATCAAACTAGTTTAATGATGCTACTTCATCTTTTATCATTCAGAGAAATGATTAAGATGTGGCTAGCATGTAACCGTGAGTGAAGTAATTCTCCTGAAGAATAAAATAGTACTTTCCTTTCTTGTGGAGATTTCCTTGACCAATCGTCAAGATTTTACCATTTAAATTTTGAGTATTAGTGTATGTTTAACATTGTTCTTGGGAATGCGTCTAGTATATAGATTATGAATTAGTAGAGTTTTGTTAGTTCCCAAATAATCATGGGGGTCATGAAGAACATAATATCCACAGAGGAAGAGTGAAATCTGCATATACTAGTCAAATTCATAAATCAAAGAGGAGGGGAACTCTGAGCAAGAGTGATTGACTCCACATATACATACATGATCCTAACCCAAGCGACTCAAAACCCTCAGCCTATCCATAATATATTTATATAAAAAGGGTTTACAATTCTATTTGTGTCAAATTATGGAAGAGTGGTAAAGACATGTCGAGCTCTTTTTTTACATAGAAGAATGGTGAAAACTGTCAAATTGTGAACTCATGGAAGAGTGGTAAGGAAAAAATGAGTCTAACTATAAAAGCGTCATGATGACTAGAGAAGGCACCAAAATACTAAAATATTTTTGGGTAGAGGATGAGCTAATGCACATGCCAAATATTGTACCAAACCTTAGCTATCAAATTCATCAAGAGAACAAAATTTTATTAAGAATAAAACATGGGAATAGTTTTTTCTCTCTAAAAGGAATTTTGTTTTGAAGGAAGGAAAACCTTTAACAAATTTTTGTGTAATAATTTTAAATTTTTTATTAAAATATTTTCAGAAGAATATTTTGTTTTAATAACAAAGGTTTTAGGTTTTGAGAAACATAGTAGGGTTTATGAGACAAGTAACATAATTTTATAGATGAGGTTTCTCAAAGGGGTTTTCGAAGAATTTATTTTTTCAATTTGATTAAATTTTCTCAAAATTCAGATCGAGAGTCCATGTAAATCATCATAGAAAATGTGAAATTTGGAGTTGAAATATTTGAAAGGAAAAACAACTTTGAATTATGGAAGAAAAAATCAAAATATCTTCTAGTACAACATGAGTTTCGTAATGGATTTGGTGGCAAGAGTAAGAAGCCTGTGACAAGGACTGATTATGGATGGGAGGAAATCAAGGCTAAATCCGTCAGTATAATTTGGTTATTTCTTGTTGATGATGTTTTATCTAACAGTGTCGAAGAAGTGATAGTTGTAGGCTTAGGAACCAAGTTAAATTGTCTATGCATGACCAAATACTTGACAAACCAAATCTACTTAAACAAGCAGTTGCAAAACTTGAAGATGAAATAAGGTACAAAAATCATAAATTACCTAAGTGTGTTTAACAGTTCCATTTTCTACTTAAAAAGTATATATGACACACTTAGTAATGAAGATACGAAAGCTACATTGTTGTTTTCATGAACAAAATCATGGAACCATTTTTTTACCTTTGTCAACATAAGCACATTTAGAAGTCTTGAATTTGTTGTTGTTGTTGGATCTCAGTTGTCTAAAGGAATGAGGAGGAAATCAAGTGTTGACCCCATAATGCCAAAAGAAATGGCATTTAGTGATAAATCGAAATAAATAGGAGTATAATCAAGAGGTTCCACTATGATAAATTGAAATAATGGGAAGAGAAAAATGTGATGTAGGTTCTGGAAAGAATCACTACATCTCAAGAAAATTTTTGTAAAAGACAAGAATCTAAAGAAAATATTAAAAAGGATGAAAATTTGGCTAAATCAAGTTGATGCATGATCGATGATGTATTAGCTTTGTAATGTTCCAAAATATTACATATATTAGTTATTAGATTCTAGTCAATCTCATCATTCATTTTTACATAGAAATTGGTTTTAAAAATATAAATTTCTTGATTATGTGTATGTTTGTATAAGTTTTAATATTTCTTGTAATCATATTTTGGTTGGGAGTGCCGAAAAAAAATGTTGGATGGTATTGTCAGAACATTAATAGATATAAGACATATACCCTCAAGAAAAAGCTATTTCTTTGGAACTATTGGATTCAAGATGTTATAAGTTCATTGGTCAAGGTAGAAGGATTAAAGTTTCCAAGTGCACTTTAGTGGTCATGAAGGTTATGAATACAAAGAACCTTTAAAAGCTAGTGAGAAGTACTTAGATTAGGGAAGGAGTAGTACAATATGAAGATGAAGTTGAATCCACTCATTTAAGGAATTAACAACTAGGTCATATGAGAGAGAAGTAACATCAGGTATTGACTGATTACAAGATACTTCCAAATTTGAAATATATGAATTTGAATTTAGGAAAATATTGTATATTTGGGAAACAATGTAGGCATAAATTTTGAGAAAAAAGTTTTAGCAGTAAAGGAATTCCTCGCTATAATGATTTGATGTTTAGGGGCCATCCTCTATTCATTATTCTAGAGTGTATTCATATTTCATATCATTTATGATGATATCTCTTCATAGAAATTAGGTTTTTATATTGAGAATTGTTGATGAAGTTTTAATCAAAATCATAAGACATAGATCGATGTTACTTCTTCATGGACATTAATTCACATTTTAGAACAAAATTTTCAGACATGTAAGAAGGAATAACACATATGAAACAACTATTTTTATCTACAGAAAGAAATATGCTAAAAAACCCAATGCATATTGCATTAATCAAATGAATAAATATGTATTAATATTCTTTTTTCTACTGAGCTCACCCTACAAGTGCACAACATATCTCTTTGCTTAATGAAGGCCTTTGACCGGAACTTAGTTAATTTTTTTCCTTGGTTTCATCTCCTATTTCCTTACATTGTTCCTTGAGGAATTAACCCCTATTAGTTTGGAAATTTCACCAATTGAATTATGTAATTCCTTTAGGCTACCCATATGACTCGATGCAACAACTATACACTCAAGATGAGTTTACAATTGATGTTACACTGCATTGGAATATCCACCTCAATTGGGTACCTCAAATTTTCTGCATGAAAAAACTTTTTTGGGTTTTTTTATTAGTTCACTAGATGATCACTGAGTTTGATTGATGTGGCGCTACTTAACTAACCTTCCACTAGTTCCTCCAATAGTTGGAACTAGTTTAATTGAAAACAACTTGAGATAACTGAAATTGATTTCTACAAATTAGCAATCACACATGTAGAACTAAAGTCTAACTCCTCCAACTCAAATTTATAGAGTAAACAAGTTGACACAATCCATGTCACATAAGTTAACATCATCAAAGTTGTCTGTTGATGTGGAAATTCAAATCTTATCAACTTAATCAAGGAAAAATAAAATTGACAATTTCTCCCTGCATTTTTCAACACTCCCTCTCAGCAACAAAGGAATTATCAACCACTCCTATTTTTTACCTGTGGAACTCAAAATTCCCTCTTGATAAGGCTTTTGTAAAGATGCCAACATCTTATTCCTCTACCAGAATGTACTGCAAGAACATTATTCACCTATGTGCATAGTCTCGTAAATGGTGATACCAGATATCTATATGCTTAGATCAATCATGAAAAATGTCACCTTTAGAGAGATTGACGTAGCTCTAATTATCACAGTAGATCATAGTCAAATACATCATCTGACCAAATAACCCAACAATTATATTTTTAACCAAGATCACCTCACATCTTTCCTAAATGGAAACCATGTATTCAACTTCTACTAAGCTGAGTGCCACAGATCTTTGCTTCCTTCTATACCAATAAAACATTGTAGACTCAAGAATGAAAATTCCACAAAATGTATTCTTTCATTCTGATAGAATCCCCACCTAATTTTCATTTGTGAAGCTATAAAACTTCTCTTCCTCTATTAGTATATACCATATTCCAAACTGGGTATTACCTTTGAGTTACCAAAGTACATTATTAGCTACCATCCAAAATAGATTGGTTTCCCTAACCATAGTCTCGTTCTCCTAGTTGACTTCATATCACATATACGGTCATGTGTTTACAATATACATTAGTGAACTCTCCAAGTCTCATTAAATAGTAGCATCCACTTCCTCCCATGAAGTGGCATCCTCCTTCCTCTAGTTGGTTGCTAGAGTTGTCTCCATGGGTTTTCAATTGTCCATGAAGAACATCTAAAGTATCCTTTTGGCATAATTTCCTTGGGAGAGAACCAATTCCCCATTACCTTGCCATACTTTCAACCCAAACAAGTAGTGCATGAGACCCATGTCCTTCATTTCAAACTCCCTTGCAAGGTCCTCCTTACAATATCTGATCAATTGCTCATTACCAGTTAAGTTCAAGTTATCAACATATAAGACAATAATCAACAATTTACCTTCTACCAAAATATGATAGTGGTTTGCATCTGCTTCACTTTTGTTGAAGCCAAAACTATTTTGATAATTATTGATCTTAGTGTACGAAGCATGAGGTGCTTACTTAAGACTATTCAATGCTCACTTGAGTCTGCACACATGAGACTCTCGATCAAACGTCCAAAATCCTTATGGTTTTTCGATTTACACCTCCTCCTTAATAAATGCATTTAGGAATTTTGTTTTCAAAAACATTTGGTGTATCTTCCACCCCATCTCTACAACTATGGCAAGAATTGATCTGATGGATGAGTACCTTTCTATAGGAGTAAAGTTCTCCCTATAGTCAATCCCCTCAACTTGAGAGTACCACTAGGCCACAAATATGGCCTTGTGCTTTTCTATTCTTTTGTCTTCTACTTTCTCTATCTTGAATATCCATCTCTAACCAACAACTAATTTATTTGTTGGTCTTATGACCATTTTCCAAACACTTTTCTTTACAATGGATTTGTATTCCTCCACCATTACATAAACCCATGTAGGTTTCTCTACTGCTTCCTCAAAAGAGGGTGACTTAATCTCTACAAGCTCATTCATTAGAGACATATAGCCATCGTACCAATCTGGTGACCTATATTGCCTACACTGATTTGATGGAACACCCACATTCTCCCTCACATCTTGAACAAGTCTCTTAGCTTCCCTAGTCCTTTTCCTTTCTTCTCTAGATGGCTTTTCTCGAGTGGCTAACTCCATTCTCTGCTCCTCAATTTGTGGCTTGTCCACAACTTCTTGAGGTTCCTCCTTTGGAGCTAAAATCTCCCCTTCTAGTGGGATCTAAATCTCCCTCTTTAGAGAGAAATGCATTACATTGTCTTCATCATATTTTACATCCCTTCACATAACTATCATTTTGAGGGATAACAAGTAGACATGATAGTTTTTGATAGCTTCTGTGTAACCCAAAAATACCACAAATTATGTTGTCATCTCTAGCTTCTTCCTTGATTCTCTCTAGACATGGCCATAAAAAAAGGCTCTAATAATCATGAAGTGTGACACGTATGCATTTCTCCCCGAGAAAACATCCTCTAATGTAATCATGCCAAGAATCATATGAGGACTCTAGATATATAAATAGGTTGTTGTGTTGCATTCCTTGATCCATAAATGAAAAGGTAGGCCCTAGTCATGGAACTTCGCCCTCACTTCTCCTACATTGCTACGATTATTTCTCTCAGCCACCCTATTTTGTTAAGGGTTGTGGGGTGTTGTCGACTCTCTTCAAATGCTTTCATTTTCATAAAAATAAATAAATTCATTCAACACCTACTGACATTGATTATCTATAATACCCTCCTCCCACATCCATCCAAGTAACTATGCCAACCAGAGTAAACATGAGAAGAGAGGTTACTATGATAAGATTCAACCTACAATTTGACTTTACAGAACTAGAATGGATGGAAACATCACACACAATCATCCAAAATCAGCTTTGGGGACCTTAGGAGACATGTCAGCCACTCAGACAACTTGTCCCTCGGTCCCATTGCTGTCCTCAATCTATTAAGCCACATTCACTTTGATTATATGGGCAAGGGATTAAACAAAGACCAAAATTGACTCTCACATCCTTTCCTACTATCAGCAAGAGTCCAAAGTTGCTAGTTCTATTCCAACTACCCTCGAATTTAAGCCACTTTTTTGGGCCTACAACCTAGGTCATTCCCCAGACTGGAACGATAGATTGAAAGCAAAAAAAGTAGCGGGAAAAAATGATGCAAAAGCCATAAGTTGAATAAGACCATAACTAGACCCCTAATAGCGATGATAAAAATTTTCTCAAACATATCATTAGCAAGTAACTTATAGGTGTAAACAATAGAATTAAGTGTAGGGATCTCATCTTTATCTGAGAATTCCTATGAACCATTGTTCACTCATGTCATTTGTTGCATTATCATCAATTAGGTCATAGACACATTATCTGTTCATATACACGTAAAAACATGGTAAGAGACAAACATAGATGTTGTCATAAAATATACGTATAATGAGCATAATAAGAACAAAAATAACATAAAAATAATAACCATCAAAATCCACATATACATCAACACATTTACACATGAAAATCAAGGGAATGAATTTCTCATTAATTAATGCCATGAACCAACCAAAGATGGGAATACAATGTTCTACTTGACCATAGATTATTTGAGGCAAGTCTCTCTTCAACCAATCACCCCCATGCCATATTCCGAGCATGAATGTGGTACTCATAGAACACATGGAAAAAACGAATAAATATGGATGCCATGGGAGTTCTCCACCTACATTGTGAGGAATTTGAGTGTGTCCTAGTCTCTCAGGCTTTACCATGCATCCAAAACCGATCTAGAGATCATAAGGCCCTACGCTGAGACATAATATCTAGGATTTACCATGCATCCCACCACGGGACCACTACGCCAAACAGAGAGGAAATCCACCTCTTGGATTTATTATATCTCATTCCCTTCATCAGTAATTATTCCTAGGCCCACCAATACACACAATTGGGCTTTACTATAACCCACAGTCTAGTTCAAGGGTCACTAGGCCTGTGGATTTATGATCTTGAATCTAGCTCAAGGACAAGTAGACCATGTGCTTGTGAATTCCGAGATCCACCCCACTCCACTTTGAATCCAATCTCGCAATCCCACATAACATAAATGATAAAACCCATCTCATCAAAGTGATCAGGAAATGGAAAGGCTAGGCTGAAAATACTACCACACCTAGCAAAACCCATGCCATGGTAGAAAAGAAACACATGCAATCACATACATTCCAAATATAGCAAGGAAAATACACATGCAAGCTATTCGATACCTACAATGAAGCATGATGTAGCTACTTGATCCTTCATTTCCCTGCTTGATGTTTACTTCCTCTTTCCTTCATTGAATTTCTTTCTCCAATGCTAAATTTTCTTGAAGAAAACTCTAAAGATTAATGAAATAGATCCAATAATGAACTAAAAAAGGGTTACCCACTGATACTCAAAAGCCTTTTTATGAATGATGTGTCTATTTTCTTCATTTTCCAATAATTTCCTTCATTTTCCTCCTCACATGCAACCTATAACCTTTCACCTTCCTTTTCTCCTAATTTCCGTTATTTTCATAAATAAATGTGCCAAAAATTCCATTTTCCCTTCCCAAATCCTAAGCAATTTCCTTAGCCATAAATAATCAAGTGAACACTCCCTAGAATGTCTTTCCCAACATTCAGCTTGGAATAAATCCCATCTACTACGGTAATTTCTGTTAAGTTTTATTACATGGAATTTTCATCAGGGAGGTTACAAAACACTCCCCCTTGGGGGACACCATCCTTAGTGTTCAATGACACATATACCTTAGCAACCTGCTAAAAGAATACATACTACTCATGGAGATTTATAACATAGCTCAATGCAGTATTTACAATAAAAGACCTTATCAAAACAAAACATCATGACAACATGATAACATACCACGTAGTGGAGCTTTATAACACAATTCACTATGGTATTTACAATGATCAACCTACTAATTACCAACCCACATGACATCATAACATCATGATAACATAACCACATCATAACATAGTAAGATGCAACCTAATCATAACGATAGAGAACCCATACCACACAGTGGAACTTTATAACATAGCTCATGGAGGTATTTACATCTATATACATTTGTGTATATAGCAACATTACCAAAAATATATACCGAAAGCATATACCAAATTATACAACAAAGAATATATCAAAACATATACTAAACACCATATATAAACATATATAAGAACATCATATAACATATGCCAAACCATCATAAAGCATATATCACCCACCATAAGGCATATATCAAACTACCATAAAGCATGTATCAAACTACCATAAAGCATATACCAACCACCATAAATCATATACCAAACCATCATATCGAAGTTCCTTTGCCTCAACCGGAAAACAAGGAGGGATACATAGCATGCATCTCATCCAACATCTCTCATGTAGCTTCATTGAGCCCAAAGTGCTTCCATTTCACTTTAACTTGCTTGATTGCTTGGTTCTGAATCATGAGCACCTTTTTCTACGATATACACTAAGGCTATAGCTATAATTTTCCATTTGGTTCCACCTACAATACAGACCAGTCAATTTGTCCATAATAACCATGATGGAATCATGTTGTGTCACTATCTTAGGCAACCCTGTGATGAAATCCATGGAAATAAACTCCCATTTCCATTCTAGAATCGCCATTGGCTATAGTAGTCCACCTAGATGTTTACACTCTGCTCTCACTCCATCATGGTTGAAACACCTGGCAATAAACTCTGCTACACCCCTCCTCATATTTAACCAATAGTAGAATCTCTACAACATTGTCAATTTATTCTAATAACCTGGGTGACCCAAATAAGGCTTTGCATGAAACACCCTCAACACCACCTTCTTCAACTCATTCCTCTCTAGTACATATATCTTACCTTCAAACTTGATAAATCCATCCACTGTAAGACAATAATCCATACCCTATAGACGTGTGCATGTACCTATACATGTACCTGTTCTTGTACCTATACTACCACCTATACCTTCACCACTACCTATACATGTACCTTCACCTATACCTATACTTGTATCAGCATCCTACTGCACAATCTACATATACTTGATATCTTGTTGACCTACCTATAAGATCCTATCATGTAAGTCCATCCCATAGGTTCTCATAGCTGCCTAGTGATGTACTTGTACCCATCTACTGAGAACATATTCCGCCATGTTCTCTTTACCTTTGATGTACCTAATATCAATATCAAACTCGTTGATCCTGGCCAACCATATAGCTTTCCAGGCATGTAGATTCAGCTGATCAAACAAATACCTCAACCCAATATGACCACTCATAAGTACAAACCTCCTAGCAAGAAGATAGTCTCTCCACATCTTCAATGCATGTATAATTGTTGCCAACATAAGATCATGTGTCGGGTAGTTCTACTGGGGGTCATTCAATTTCCAAGACACATAGCATACCACCCATCCATCCTACATAATGAATCCAACAAGCCCTCTCTTGCAAGCATCTGTACATACCACACACTATTTTTCTAAATCTACAACCTATAACACTAGTGCATGTGTAAACAACTATGTAATTTTCTCAAAGTTAGCCTCGCACTCCTCTATACATTCAAACATCTTAATTTTCTTTTACAATGATGTAATGGGATAAGAAATGTGCAAGAAGTTCTTGATGAACATCCTATAGTAGCCAACCAAACCCATGAAATATGTCACCTTGCCCATGGTTTTAGGAGTTACCCATTCCATGAGGGCCCTTATCTTCTCTGGATCTACTACAATTCCTTCCTTGTAGACAACATGTCCCAAGTAGTGTACCTCAGTATAAAATAAATTGTACTTTCTAATCTTAGCATATAACTAATCCTCCATAAAGAACGTCAACAATACTTCTAAATGTTCGGCATGCTCTTCCTCCTTTTCGAATATACCAGTATATCATCAGTTAACACAATAACAAACTTATCCAAATATGTATTCAACACACTATTCATCAAACACATGAATGTAGTTGTAGAATTCATTAAGACAAATGGAACAACAACAAACTCATGATGCCCATACCTCATACTAATTTAAATCTTGTAAATGTCCTCCTCTTTGATGCATGCCTCATGGTATTTGGGTCTCAAGTTGATCTTTGAGAGCATTGCTGCTCCATTCATCTGATCGAACAGGTCATTAATCCTCAACAAAGGGTTCATGCTCCTAATAGTCATTTTTTTCAACTGCCTGTGATCAATGCATAATTTGAGAGTACCATCCTTCTTCCTCACAAACAAGACCGGTGCTCCCCAAGATGATACACTTGGCCCAATGTACCTCTTATCCAACATTTCCTTTAACTGCAGCTCTATCTCAACCAACTCAGATGTGTTCATGCTATAAGGTGCTTTAGATGCTAGAGCTACCTCTAGAACTAACTCAATAGAAAAATATACCTCCCTATAAGGTGGAAACTCCATAATATCTTCAGGAAATTCATCCTGAAACTACTTTAAAATTGGCTACATGTTGATCACATCTCCATCCTAAGCTTCCTTACCTTTATCGATAGAAATGTGTATTACAAATACCTTGCATTGTTTCCTACGACTACACTTTTCATGCCTGGTTGTCACCATCCTAACTGATGTGGATTTCTTCTTACCCTGAAATAATCTTGGTTCCCCATTATCATCAACACACTCAATAGCTTTATCATAGTAGTCTACCTTGGTTCTATAAATATACAAGAAATCAATGCCCAACAACATAATGTATGATCCCAATTGTAGTACATTGAAATGTGTTGCAGTACGCATACCATTCAAATCAAATGCGCAAACTCTTACCCAATGATGAACTTGCTTCTTTGTACATGTGCCCAACTACACTAACCAAGACTCTACATGCAATTCCTTACTCAAGTCACACTTATCCACAAATTTAGGACTAATATAGCTATAATTAGATCATAGGTTAGTGAAAATAGAAATAAATTGAACACAAATATTTCCATCCATCTCAATGATAGATGCCCATTGTTTTAAGTGCCTATTTTCCACAACCACTTAAATACAAGGAATACTCTATCCAACATGTCATAGGTTCTACCTCTTGTGCACTATATATCTTAGGCCTATCACACTGTTGTGGCGAACAATCTACCCTAAGGTTCTCCTCACCACATGTCCAACACTCCAAATAACCAGTTCCCTCACCTCTATTCTAATGTTGTTTTTTATTGTGGCCTATATCATTATCTAGCTACGTTAAATCTCTTTTGCAGTGTCATATTTTATTTCCTATCTACATATGAGGCCTTGTTCTCCTAGTATCCCATTTACCGATAGCTTTGTCTTTTCCCTTCCATCCATGTGGATATTCATTCTTACGTTTTGACTACTAATAGCAATGCTTCAATTTCCCAATGACTTCCTCAAGTGACCAAAGCTCATCATGCCCAACCTGATCTCTAAATGCTAATGTAAAACCACTAATAAATCTCTAAAATTTAGCCCTCTTATCAGTAAGATATGGTACATACATCAATAGCTGCATAAAATTTGTTGTGTACTCTTCATTTTTCATTAATGCCATGTTTAGCTCATACAATTCTTTTTCCTTATTGCCGTTGTACCTCATTGACAAGTAATTCCTCCCGAAAATCCTCTTAAACTCTACCTAACTGAAATCATCTATCCTAATGTCTCTAAATCACTTAACATATTCCGACCAAATGTCCACTTTACCTTTGAAGGTGAAAATAGCTATTCTATCCTTCATGTTATCTGTGTACTCATGTAAATCAAACAATTAGTTCATCCTAAGTATCAAAGCCTGTTATGAAACCAATTCATAAAGAGATAGAAAAGATAGATCAATGCCTTAGAAATCCGCCTCTTCGAGGGGGTAACCTCCTTTACATTACACAAATGAACAATTCTTGGATGATACAAATGGCTAAACCTCATTTCTATATATAGGAGCCTAAGGGGTCACAATATAATCAAAGCCGACATAACAATAATAATATAAGGGAACAATCATAAAAATAGCAGGATTCTATGGCACACACTAATAACAATATAGGGACAATAGGGGCACAATAATAATAATAAGGGCTACAATGACAATACTAATGAGGTACTCACTAGTACTATATGAAGCTAACATTTCCCTCTCCTTAAAAAAAGTGTTGTCCTCAATGCCTGAGTAGTTCTGGATGCTTTTATACAAAATTCTCATCCTCCCATGTGGAATCTTCACTGGATAAGTGATTCTACGGCATGAGATACTCTAAAATTGATCAATTTTGTAGCTGTTAAGTTCTCATTTCTGTGACTACTTCAGGTTCCAATAGGATTTTTCCTTCCTTGTCAAGTTCTGGAAATATTGTTTGAACTAGGAGCTTGTCACCTATAACCTTCTTTAAACACGAAACATGGAAAATTGGGTGCACTCAGGAAGCTACAGGAAGCTCCAATTTGTATGCCATAGTACTAATATTTTTGAACACATTGTGTGGACAATAACACTTTCATGATAATTTATTATCCTCATTACCTTGCTTGATGGAATTTTTTTTAAATGGTTGTAGCCATAGGAATACCTAGTCACCTACGTCAAAACTTCTTTCACTACAATGTTGATATGCCTGTTGTTTCATTCTATTCAACGCCAAAGTGAGGTTATCCTTTAAGAGTTAGAGAACTTCTTGTTGATGCGCGATGTTATCTTCCACTGCTTGAACCTTAGAATTTTCTCTTAAATATGATGTGATGGATGGTGGATGATATCCATAGAGTGCCATAAATGGGGTCATTTTGTTATAGTATGAAAGGAAGTGTTATACCACCATTCAGTGAGAGGCAACCATTTGAACCATTGTATTTGTTTATCAAAGACAAAGTAAAAACGATATCCTTCAAAACATGTGTTTACTATCTTAGTTTTCCCATTAGATTGAGGATGATAATGCGAGCTATGAGCTAAGTGAGCACCGGGACAAGAAAATAATTTTTCCAAAAATTTCTAGTGAAAATGGGATCACTATCGCTTATAGTAATCTTTGGGTTTCCATGTAGCTTTTGAATTGTTTCCATAAATGTAGTAGAAATTGCACTAGATTTAAATGGATGAGATAATGCACAAAAGTTTGCATACTTGGTAAGTCTGTCAACTACCACGATGATGACGCTCTTTCCTTTAAATGGGTAAACTTGTGATAAAATCCATTTAAATCTCCTCCCAACATTGGCTTGGAATGGATAAAGGTTGTAATAGACCTAGGGTATTAATTCTTTCAACTTTGTTTTGTTGGCAAACCAAACATTCCACCACAAACTTTTGAGTATCTGATTTAAGGCCATCCCAAAAAATTTCATTCTTAACCCTATGGTAAGTCTTTAGAAATCTTGAGTGCCCTCCTAAGGCAGAAGTGTGCAATTCCATAAGAACCTTTTGTTTTATTTGGGAATTCTCACATAGTTACTAGCAATCTTTGTACCTCAATGAATCATTTTTCCAGCTAAATGTATCAGATGTACTGGGATCTTATTGTAACTTTTGAATGAGTGGCCACACTTCTTCGTCATTCTTCCATTCATCCCTTGCTTCATTTATTAAATCTAGTTGGATAATAGAAATAATGCAAAGAAATGCTTCCATATCCTCATCATTTCTTGAGAGTGCGTGTGCCACAAAATTTTTCTTCCATTTTTTGTAGATGATTTCAAATTCATAACCCAATAGCTTTGTGACACATTTTTTCTTCTCTTCTTAAGATAATATTTGTTCTAAAAAGTATTTAGGACTATCATGATCTGTTTTTACCTTGAAGTGTCTTCCCATTAGGTAGGGTCATCATTTCTTAAGTGAATGTAGTATTTACAATATTTCCTTCTCATAAATAGCTTTGTGTGAATACTTTCCTTTGATTAGATGACTTTCGAAAGCAATGGGTCTTTCTTATTACATTTTAACAACACCAATTCCATTTCCTAAGCCATCACATTCCACAATAATTTTTTTTGTGAAGTTTGGCATAGCTAAGACTCGTGCTTGGCACATTTCTTCTTGAAGATGTTCAAAGGCATTTGTTGCTTTTGGAGTCCATGAAAATGCATCTTTCTTCAATAATGGTGTTAGAGGTGCTGCAATTATCCCATAATTCTTAACAAACATGAGATAATACCCTTTCAACCTGAGAAATCCTCGCAGATGCTTTATGGATGTGAGGATTTTCCATTCCTTAATGGATTTAATTTTTCTATGGTCTACCTTAACATCTTCATGAGATATAAAATCACCTAGATATTCCACCTCTTTTACTCCAAATAAACCTTTGAAGATTTTTTCATATAATTTTTTTTCCTCCAATAGTTTGAGCACCCTCTCAAAATCTCTGTGTATATGTGTTTTATGGGTTATGCTCTCGCATTTTTATTTTCTTGTGATTTAGAATTCGTATGCAGGTAATTTCTGTATGGGGTTAAAACCTACATCAAAATGGGATTAATCAAACCTTGAAATGTAGAAGGTGAATTGTTGTGGGCAAAAGGCATGACCAGAAATTCATAATGACCCTCATGAGTTCTAAATGTTGTTTTTAGGATGTCTTTAATCTTCATTCTTATTTTATGCTATCCTGAATGAAGATCCAACTTGGTTAAGTAAATTGATCCATGTGATTCACCCAATAATTCATCATTGACAGGAATGGGAAATTTATCTTTAATAGTGAGTTTATTGAGATCCCTATAATCTAGAGACATGCCCTATGATCCATCCTTCTTGTGAACCAATACTACTGGATCAAAAAAGGAACTTTTACTAGGTTGAATTACACCAGCCTCTAGCATTTCTGCAACCATACGTCCAATTTCACTCTTTTCAGCATAAAGATATCTCTAAGACCTGTTGTTTGGAGGAATACATCCTTGAATCAAATCAATACCATGATGATGATCATGAATAAGTGGTAGACCTTTGGGAGTCTCAAATACCTTTGAATCATTGTCCAAGACTTTTTGGAGATCTGGAGAAATATATGATTTCGATGTTGTAACCTCTAGTTAACATAATTATACAATTACCCCTCATTATTCTTTCTTTATAATATTTGTCATTTCGTTCGAGCTAATTATCTTTCCTGTCTTTCATGCGATACCCCTTAATTTAACTTCCTTTCCTTTTGAGAAAAATTTCATGAAAAGTTCTTGAAAATTAAAAGCTATTGTACCCAAGGATTGTAGCCATTGGACTCCTAGTACAATATTAGCACCACCCATTGGAATGGAAATAATTTGGATATTCAATACATATTCTCCCATGGATAACTTCATCTTATGGCACTTTTCAGAGCAATTTATGGTTCCTCCACTTGCAACCATCACTTGACACTCTGGTCTAGATATAGGAAGAAATTCAATTCCTTGGCTATCTTACAGTGAATAAAATTATGGGTACTACCCAAATCAATAAATACTATTACCTTTTTGTTATTGATATGTCCTTCTAGCTTGATAGTTTGAGGAGTGGTAATTCCTGCCAATGCATTACAGTATATGGTCAAATTCATTTCCTCTTTCTCTAAGGTTTGTTTGTGGTGTATATCGTCTTATTTTGATGCTTCATTTTCCTTTTCTTCGTCCTCCTCACACTCTATGTAAAATAATTTCTTCTCAGCACACTTATGACATTTAGTGTATTTTATATCACAATTGTAACAAAGCCTTTTTGCTCGTTTTTCTTCCAATTGTTGTGGTGTCAACTTTGTAGGTCATGGGAGGGTAGGGGCAACAACACTTCCATATTTATAGTTATGAGTGGTAGGCTTCCTGGTTTCCATAGTTTTTCTTTTCATTTTTCTTGCCAACCTTAATGCCTTCTCTAATGAATCAATTCCCAAAGGTGAACGTTATGTTGGATGTTATCCTTTAAAGTACCTATGAACACATCAATCATATGCTCCTTTGGAATATATTTTACCCTTCTATTCAATTTTTGGAAGTCCTTATTGTCCTCCATCATTCAATCCTTTTGTTTGAAATTTATCGATTGGCTAAAAAAGGTGTTTCCCTTTGTATCCTCATAATGTGCTATCATTTATTCAGTAAAAATTTCCAAAGTGGCAATTTGTTTACGAGAGGAAAGCCATCGATACCATACAAACTGATTTGGTTCCAAACAAAAAGTTGTAATGCGTACCTTTTTTGTGCTTTTCACATTATGGAGATCGAAATATTTCTCTATCTGTAGTATCCATGTTAAGGGATCCTTGCCATCAAACTTCCTTATATCGATCTTTGGAACATGGTGGGTCTTCAATCGAACATTAGAGCATATGAAATCATGATTAAAATTTCATTTCTTTTTTATCATGAGTTTCTTTTACTACCCTTTCACCATTAGTAAACATTGTTTGTAGAAACATTATCAAATCTATCTTCAAATCTTCCATTTCTCCTTCCATCTTAGCTTCCACGTCGTTCATCTTAGCTTCCACACCTTTATTTAAACCATCCATCTTAGCTTCCACATCATTCATGTCAGCTTCCATGCCTTCCTTTAAACCATCCATGTTATCTTCCACGCCATTCATCTTCGCTTCCATGCCTTTCTTTAAACCATCCATCTTAGCTTATGTTAATTTTTATGAGTGAATTTTGTTGCACTTGGTGTCATAATTTTGATATATCATGTTGCATTTCTTCCTCTTCTTCATGAGTCACGATAGACCTTTCAAGTTGCTTACTAGGTGTTTCCATTTTATTTCCTCGAGGCATCAATTAATGATAATTATGCTTCATTATTCCCTTTGAATTCTGTGAAACTAATTTTTCAAACCAAACTTATGCAAAATTTAAAAGAAAATTAAACACCTTTTTTCACTTTGTATGAGATTGATATTGAATTTGATGTATCTCTGAAATTTTGGATATACAAGGTTTGAAATTGTGAACTACAGTATCCCTATGAGTCCTCTTTCCAAAGCCACTAGTCTGATTGAAATTGGATTCTCCAAGAAAGAGTTATGCCTAATCTCCCAAGGTGACTTGATTATACACTTTTTTAGTTCAACGAACTTGTATGAAGTTCCACATGTTAGCGTTTCAACCTTAGGACTTGAAAATGATGCAAAAAAAACTATTGCCTATCCTATTTCTATAAATTCTTACGAAATTTCAATATGATACTCAGTGTGAAATTTACGTCGCTTTTTCCAATGTCATCTGATGATTTTTCCTGTTTCGAATGTAATTCATGATCCTGCAAAAATCCTAACTTCCTTAGGTCATATCTCTGAAAATATAGCTAGACAAGATCTAAAATTCACACCCGAGGATCATCGAGATTTTGGCTCAAATTGGTTTTTTTTTTTTATCTTCTGAAATGTCACAGAAAACAAGTTATATTGAAAATGCTACAGTGACCTGTTTGGAGTAGCGAAACCCTAGAATCCAATGCTCTGACAGCAAAGGTTATGAAACCAACTCACAAAAAGATATAAAATATATATACCAACGGCTTATAAATTAGCCTCTTCAAAGGGGAAACCTCCTTTACATTACACAAATGAACAATTCTTGGATGATACAAATGACTAAACCTCCTTTCTATATATAGGAGTCTAAGGGGTCACAATATAATCAAAGCCGACATAAGAATAATAATACTAGGGCACAACAATAACAATAGTGGGCTTCTATGGGGCACAATAATAACAATAAGGGATGAGATGACAATAGTAATGGTGAAATCACTAGTATTATAGGGACCTAACAAAGCCTCTGCATCATCTATCTTCTTCACATTTGCATCAAAAGTAGGTGGTTTCACTTTCTTTAATTTATCTGGAAATTATCCCTTACCATTCCTCCTCTAAGGATGATGGTGATGGCAATCATGATGTCTATCAGAACCAAAACTAGAATAGCACTTGTAACCATCACCCTTCCTTTCTTTATTGTCCAACAACCTACCATCTCTCACTATATCAGATCTATCTAAAGTACAATCATATGCCCCATTAGTTCCATCATTAGAGGAATTTTCAACCTATATGTTCCCTCCTAAGGAAAAATAATCAAATAATAGTTAAAATACTAAAAAATAGTTACGAATTTTGGAGGGAAAAGAAGAAAACTACTTTTTCAATTTTATTCTTGACTTTTCTCCTTATACGTTTACTCAAATTTGAAGTGTAGACACACATTGGATGCGTAATTAAATTCGTCATCCAACGTGTACCCATTATGCATACTTTTGAGAACACCCACATTGAAAAGTATGGGTCTATGTATTGAAAATAAAATATGATGAGTTTAAAACTGAAATAATTTAGAACCATCTAGAGGAGAAAACTATCAGGACAATAAAATGTTACAAACACATAATGAAGGAGTTATAACTTCTCTATTGTTTGAATAATATTTAAATGAGGCGAGGATTATAAGACATAAAGCCACTTTTAATACTCCAGAGCAAAATAATATAGTGGAACGCATGAATAAGACTCTTATGTAAAGAGCAATAAGCATGCTAAAGAATGGACGTTTGTAAGAAGACTTATGAGAAGAATTAGTTAGTACTTGTTGTTAGCTGGAGATTTGATCAACATCCATTTCAATAAACTAAGAAAATCATAAAGAGGTATGGACAAGCCATATATGTGATTATTCGAGTTTAAAAAGTTTTAGGTTTGATGTGTATGCTCTTATTCCTAAGAATCATCATTCTAAATTAGACCCTAAATTCCAAAAATTCATATTTTCTCAATTATGGTGGTGTGGTTAAGGGATATAAGTTGTGGGATCCTACAACCCACAAAATTGTCATCAACAAAGATGTGATATTTCATGAATCTTCAATTATTAGGTCAAATTGTGTAGAAAATGAATAGGAACAACTACATGAATAAACACGAAATCGAAATTCAGTTTTGAGATTGAGCCATTTACAGATACATGGGAGGAATAATGATTTCAAGATAGATAAGTCATATATGTTTAAGAAAATCATGAAATTGTTGATATTCCAAAACGTACACTAAGAATATATATATCGGAGAGAAAGGTTGTGAAATGCTATATTGAATTTAACTAACCTACTACTTTGGTTATTGATACTATATAACATTCTTGTTATGAGGAAGTGGAAGATGGTATCAAAAAACATAAATGGTAAGTAATTATGAAAAAGGAAATGGTTTCTTTGGGAGAATAATACATGGGACTTAGTAGAAACTTTGAAAGATAGGAAAGCTTTCGGAAGAAAATTGGTCTTCAAACTGAAAAAAGATGTTAATAGTAATATTGAAAGGTATGAGTCCCAATTAGTTGAAAAGGGTTACTTTATGAAAGAAAATATATATTTCCTTAAAATATTTCCAGCATTTGTTAAAATCGTTTGTATTCACATTATGTATGTTCTAGTTGCTTTTCTTGATTTTTATTTAGAACAATTAGATGTTGAAAAAAAATCCTCGCATGGAGTCTTGGGTGACAATATTTATATGGAAAAACCAGAAGCTTTTCTCGAACATCATATTAGAAGAATAGTTTGCAAGCTCAAGAGATAATTGTATGGCCTAAGGCAGTTTCCTATGTAATGGTAAAACAAGTTTGATGCCTTCATGATTACCGAGAAATATACTAGCATGGAGTATCATCATTGTGTGAAATTTAAATGTTTAAATGGAACATTGATTAGCTTAGTATTGTATGTTGACGATACTCTTAATACAAGTAAAATAACGGAAGAGAAACATGTTGAA
This sequence comes from Pinus taeda, assembly GCA_000404065.3. NCBI lineage: Eukaryota > Viridiplantae > Streptophyta > Pinopsida > Pinales > Pinaceae > Pinus > Pinus taeda. The sequence continues at coordinate 347,564 of APFE031504907.1, read as the reverse complement.
GAGGAAATTTGATATGAAGGATAGAGGATCTACAAAATAAATCTTTGGCATTGAAATACACAAAGGTAATAAAAATGGTATGCTTAGGTTTTCAGAGAATAAGTATGTAGAGAAGATACATAAGAAGTCTGAGATGAAGAATGTGGAAAGAAATTAATATCTCTTTTGCTTCACATTTTATGCTTTCTCCTGGCTTATGTCCCACTAATGGAGAAGAAAATGATTGCATGTCTTGTGGACTATATGCTAATGCAGTAGAAAGTGTGATGTATGTGATGGTTTCTATTAAACCTAATATTTCACATGCATGGGTGTTATTAGCAAGTTCATGTAAAATCAAAGAAAAAAGTGTTGACCTGCAATGAAATGAATTTTTTAGTATCTTGGAGGAACCAATGATTACCATATCACCTATGATGGTTGTAAATATTATGTCTACAGATACATTGACTCATATTTTGTAGGTGGTATAGATATGAGAAAGTCCACTTTAGGATGTGTCTTTACTCTAGCAAGTGGATCAATTAGATTGATGTCAAAGCTTTAAGAAAAAGTGGCTTTGTCTACTACATATGGAAAATACATTATTTCTCACACGCTTGCACTAAAGAAATTTTCTTGAATGCTTTTTTAGTGATCCGTATTGCATCCATGAAAATTATTAGAGTTCTATGACTATATCAAATCAAGGTAGACTTCAAACTTGTGAACAATCAGCTATTAAGAAGACCTGTGGATAGTGGCAATTTGGAGCCAGCAAGGAATGACGAGGACCTGAGTTAAAGCGCATTAACTGAGGCCCATGGAGACTGGGCAAGACACAAACTAGCAGTTAGGAAGTGTGGATCAGAAAACGAAGGCCATTTCTGATGTTCTTGCACATTGTTGGGAAAAACCCCTAAAAATGGAAAGGGCTCAAGCACTCGGTCACAAGGAAAAGGAGAAAGCCATGCGAAAGCGTTGAAGCAAAAGGCGGGTCCTATACCCCAAAACTAGTAGAATATCCGAGGCATGTTGTATGGTAAACAAAATTGTTAGGAGATCCAATGATGCCATATAATGAACGATGTGTGTTAGGTAGATGAGAGAGAAAATTGCTTCTCATCACAGGCTAACGTCCAAGTAAGTCAACTGCATGATAAGAGTGAACACCTTAGGATTTGGGGGCTCTAGATCTAACGACGGAGGATGCACCCAATGGGAAACCAGATCTAGAGAAAGAATTAAGCGACGACATCTAAAAGTTTGTAGCTTGATTTGACCACTGAGCTAGAGGATGAATTATTACATAGAGTAACCGAAACACCGAACTGTTTGAGGAAGAGCTGGCACGGTTCATGGGAGGACAAGTGGCCACTTCCTTGTGATATGTTACATAGGGGTGATGACACAGAGGCAGGGAACTCCAAGCCGACAGTAGCAGGTGATCTGAAGGGGCAGAAGAGGAAGCAAATAGTCATGGGATGTATTGGCTTTAAGCCATGAATATCCAAAGGAAAAAAAGAACTGTCAGGAAGGGAGAAAGAAAGAAAACATTGTCAGAAGGAATAGAATAGTGAAGAAGGAGACAGTGAGACAGAGAGACAGAATAGAGAATAAGAAAGAAGAAGAAAACAAAGAGCTAAGCTAACCCTCAGAGTAAGGTAGCATCGAGTAGACAGAAGGCTTGAGAGGTTCAAGCTATCCTTGTGAGGATATCTGGTGGGAACAGAGTACCAAATTGGACTCATCCCATCAAGACCAGTTGAAATCGAGACTTAGTAAGAAAGAGTCTCTGCCCTTTAGTGGCTTGGGGAATCGAAGAACCACCCTACTAAGCATCCTCTCTTTTGGGAGACTCAATTTGAGCTCCTCATTGTAAAAACTCTGCTTTAAGACACAATAAAGGAATGCCACCACTGAAAGCTAGATTGGAGATGTAGCCCAGAAGGATTGAGTGAACTCCTTATTAATTTGTTGTGTTCTTGTATTTGCTTACTATGTTTCTCTTACTGTTTTCCATTTTCCAGTGTCTGTGTATTTTGTAATCTGATTGATCCATTGCCTAAAATATCATAGACACACACCAACACATGAGTCTGTAATACCTTCATTCATTAATTAAGTAACTGAGATCACTCACTAGTGATTTTCAAATAATTTACGTCAATTTGGAAGAGTGTAGAACATTGTAACTTTATTCTGTGATATTGGAACTAGGCTACATTTGATTGTAAATATAGCTTACCATAGTAAGACCAAAAATACTGATACAAGTTACAATTTTCTAATACTTTTTATCAATAGAGGGGGAATATATCATAGAAAGGCTCACACTCAAGAAAATTGAATAGACATATTTACGAAACCAATGTTGATAGATAAGTTTTGGCAGTGTTTCACTTCTCCTCATTTGTAGAAAGCTCACAAGGCATTGGAAATATAATAGAAAAACTATGGTAAATGTGGATATTGTTAAAATGTCACGAGAAGAAAAAATAAAAATATATTAGTTGGTGTCAGTGTTTTTGCAATTATAGATTTTCATGAACCAAATGATAGTTATCGAACTATTCTAGAAGTGCTACTTTATTTTTTATGATTTGAATGGAGGAGGAGGCTACGAGTGATGTGTAAGATGGAATGCAAGAATTATCTTGAATAATAAAATCCTATTTTCCTTTCCCATGGAGGTTTCTTTGATAAAATGTTGGAGTTTTACCATCTAAATTTTGCAAGTGTATGTTTTTTTTCCATTATTCTTATGAATTATTTTAGTATACACACTCTAAATAGAAATATATTGGGTTCCCAATAATAGTAATAGAGTATCAATGAAATGTTATATCGATGTTGGTGTGTTTTCGGCTCTCGAGAAATGAATTTATCATGTCAAAATATAGCACGCTATCTATATAACTTAACTCAGCAGATGGGGCTGTGAGTTAGTAATTGTTGGTTGAGCATGATATGAAATGGGAAAGGGAATCACGAAAGGATTGTCAAGAAATGAAGGGATTTTCATACTGCTATGTTGGCTAGCTAAGAGCTATGCATAATTTATGAAGACAACAGGAGCAATAAGTAGAGAATTTTTCTTCATGGTGGTGAAAGAGAACTTCCTTAATGTTGTCCAATCACTAGTAAATTATTTATTTTCTCCTCATGGTATTATGGTTTCAATAAGGGATAAGACAACGGGAACAATAAGTAGAGAATTTCTCTTCATGGTGGTGAAAGAGAACTTCCTTAACGTAGTCCAATCACTAGTAAATTATTTATTTTCTCCTCAAGGTTTTATGGTTTCAATAAGGGATAAGACAACGGGAACAATAAGTAGAGAATTTATCTTCATGGTGGTGAAAGAGAACTTCCTTAACGTAGTCCAATCACTAGTAAATTATTTATTTTCTCCTCATGGTATTATGGTTTCGATAAGAGATGGCTTGTTGTAGAGAGTAGTCATCCAGTTGAGTTTTTGGTTGGGTGTAAAAAACTCCCCACACTGGTTTTTAATAGTTACTAATGTGTTATATAATTATATTTGTAATATCACCAGAAATGTGATCATTCATTTATTTACATGAAATCTTTTAATGCAAACATGTAAGTAAATGTGGTTACTTGTTGAGTAAAGAAACTACTTCATGAGTTTATACATGTGGTTGTATGCATAAAATTTTCAAATGGAAAAACCATAAATATGTTTTAAAGTTTGTGTCCACTTGTTTTCCATTCATACAAGGTTGTAACCAGCATCTTAAATGACCTAAATAAGAGGGCACGGTTGGAAATACAAATTAAATTCTTCCCCTCAACTTATTAATTAGCCTGGATGGTTCTCTAGTCATGTAAGATGGTTATTCGATCTCGAAAACAAGAATTGGGCTTGCACTAGTCATATAAAGAAGTTGCAAACGTGATTCTTAAACATATGTTGTGCATATGTATTCAACAATCTAATTCCAAGAATAAAATGCTAATGTTTTCATGGAATGTTTTAACTAGCTTGTTAAAATTTTTCTTTAAGGATTCCACGAACTTGTCTAAAGTATTTGAAGATATGAATTGAAATTCTTAGAGGCTTCTTAATACACTACCTATTGTAAATATCCTTATGAAGACCATTGCGGTGTTCATATAGTTGGAATCTATGTTGATTTTGGTTAAGAAGGCCTAAACATATTTCTTTCAATTGTATTTTGACTACTAGAATAACTTCAGCATTATGAACTCAAGTAAATTGTATAAATTTAATTGATAAATCATCGATATATCCAATGGCCTTGGGTTTCTTCATCAACCTAGATATTTTCATGGTGTTTTGTGACTTGATCAATTGATTAAGCGTGGAAAGGGAATCGACTTTATATAAATACATGTGTATGATTTAACTGCAAAATATATGTATATGACTAAAGTGCAAATGTATTAGTAAATTGCTCAAATATAAATTGCACGTTGCTCAAATATAAATTGCACGCCTAGATTTAGATATATAATAGAAACTAATATTTTTTAAATAGAAATTTATTCATTTACCAGAATTTAATGAAATCTAATTTTAATAAGTTTGAATAAGAATGTGTATATACAATATTTTAATAAAGGTATATATACCAGTTTTTACAAATTCCTAGAGTAATTTATTTGCGTAAAATAAAAGGTCATTTTTAAATCTCACACATATGTAAATGTTTACCTGCATTTTAAGTACGGTTGATTCTTATTGATTCACTAACATCGAGTGTGACTTTTACAATATTTTTCTCCAGCCATAACACATTCATTTATAAATAATTCTGATTGTTAATTAAATTTATTTTTTCACCAAAATTGAGGTTTTTAATATTTATCTAGTAACTCTATTTATTTTTATGCAAAGAATTGCAATAGAGAAGTATTAGGAAATCATGATAAGAATGCAGTTATATATTTGTGCATAAATATTTTTATGAAGGTAAAAATTTATTCAGTATAATTTGATGTATTCTTAAAATAATTTAATTTTTTAAATTATTTTGTAAGGCACACTTACATACTTTTCTGTTAAAAAAATATTTATGTATTGAAAGGTTTTAGGTAATTTAAACAAAAATTTAACTATTACTAAAATATATTGGTATTATTATAATAACTTATCTTTTAAAGCTAATTATTTAATTATTATACAGAGATTTGAATGTATGCTTAATTCTATGTGGTTAAGATTATTAATTTTTTAAATTTAATACGATTATTATAGAAGATGTTTTTTATAATTTTAATGGTTGTTTAATTGAATTTATAGTTTGAATCATTTTTTTTAATGGTTTTAAAATTTCTGTAAAATGATTGATTATTGATTTTTTATTTTTATAGAAATTTTATTTTATTTATCTTTGAGTATCTTTATGCTCGAAACCATTACTACAAAACATCAAAATTCAATATTTAGCTTTGGAGGATTTGAATTTAAATATATAAGTAACAACGTTTACTCAATCACTCGAAATAATTTTTTATTAACATTTATCTTACTTAAAGATATATAATAATAAATTGAAATATAATAAAATTTTTCATTAGACTTAATTCAGACTAAATATAGTAAAACTTAGCAACTTTCGTACTCACTTATATAGTTCTGTAAATGAAATATAAACGGAAGTGTCACATCATTTACCATGGTCATGTATTAATCGTACAATGACACTCTCATAATAGTAAATATAACATATTCAAAATACCAAGGCTTAGTATTTTAGAATCGGATAGAAATTATAACAAATAAAACTTCCAATAGATTATAAACAATAATAACTTTAGAACTCATTATATTTGCGCAATAACGCTAAATTTTTATGGAAGGGATAATTTAAAAGTGAACAAATAAATTCGATGTGTAAGGAGTATTACACCGTCACCCCACAGTTGGTGTTTGGTGTTCCTGTTATTCATAGT